>JAPYZO010026470.1:0-11685 GCA_030522905.1 Torymus flavipes | reverse complement strand
ACGAGGGGGGGGGGGGGGGGGGGGGGGGGGGGGGGGGGGGGGGGGGGGGGGGACAAATCGAGAAACACGTGCGCGCCGTGTTGAGTGCATTGTAGCGCCGCAAGAGGATGAGAAAAAAAGAGGGACAAAAAAGAGGCGGACACAATGCGCGGGCATCGCCATAAGGACAAATTACGCTGGCTGCGCGCGCTCATTCGAACGCGTCCATCCAGCTCTCCATCGGCGGGCTCGTACATAACAGCCGGAGGGGCCGAGAGCGCGGCTTTTTTAATTGACACAAGAGAAGGAAAAAGGAAGCGCCACCGCCACACTCTGCCGCTCGTTTCGGCAGCCGCTCTAAAAGCGTTGCCCGACGGACAGGCAGCGAGGCTTTAAACGAATTGAGTCGTAGTGCACCGTGTCCGGCCCTTATTTTATGTACCCCGCCCTTTTTCAATTTCGCCCCCGAACGTCACCTTGCCAGCTCTGTCTTCTTGTAATTCGCGCTAAGAATTTATTCGCGCTGAAGAGCGGGATATTTTTATCTTTTTAGTGTATATTGTGGGGAAAAATATATGACAATTCAAGTATACGCAGGATAAAAAATATGTCTGTCGATAATCTTGAAGAAAATATAGCCTCTTTCCTTCTAGTCGATAAAGCGCGCAGACTGTAAGTTCCCTCCAGACTCAGACAAGGTTACGAACCTATCAGTCACTCTCGTAAGATCTGTAAATATATACATTCCGGCTTGCTGAGCTTGCCTTTGTAGGTAAAAAATAGGCGCTACGCTGGCATTCCTCTCCCTCGGCATATCACACTCAATTCCCGTCGTGTTTTCATTTTCCCTTGCTTACGCATCGTTTCCGCTTTTTCTCTCGCGCACAATTTCGCCGGCTCTCTCTCTCTCTCTCTCTCTCACTCCCCTACGTGAAATTTCTTGCCGCACGTTTCGGAGCTTGTACGTGCGCCGCGCACACAAGGACGTATCCGACGCGACCCTACGCCTCCCTTTTTTATCTTCTCCCTCTTTCCCTTCCCGTTTCTCCCCGGCCCGCGTCATATAAATACACATGGGTTTTTCGCGGCAAAGAAAATCGTTGGCGCGGCTTGCTTTAATGAAGTGTCGTCCGCACGGTGGCTTTCGTTTTGCTCATATGTAATTTCGCATTGCGGCGCTCGAATTACCCCTGGCGAGCAAGCGAGCGAGGGAGAAATAACAGGAAAAAGCTCAGAGCCGGAGGAGAGAGGGATGGAAATGGAGGGGGGGACAAAGAGAGAAAGGAAGCGCGCCGCGGCTCTGGGCGAAAAAGCGGGAAACGCGCGAGAAACTGTCGCTGGAATTAGGCGCGGTCGTTAACGCTGATATTAATGTACGCCGGCGCGAGAGGATGAGAGGGAAAAAAGGCCGCAGTCGAGCGCGGCCGCGCGCGCGCGCGCGTACATTTGCGCGCACATACACATGGCCGGCGGCCGCCTGTAATGCACTACGCACACATGCGCCTAGACCGGCGCACACAACTGCGCGACATACCTATTATGCTATCCAGTCGTTCTGCCTCGTTTCACGTGAATCGCATATGCGCCAGCAGCAGCGAGGCAATTTTTTCCTATTTCCCCGCACTGATACTTCAATTTTTCTCCGCCCCGCTGGATTCGCGTTTTTCCCCCCTCTATCTCTGTCGCTGTCTCTCCCTCGCGCGCTGCCCCCCGGCCGAGCGCGTTTTACGGCTTTTCGCACTTTAAACCGGCCGCGGTGCAAAAACTGCGCGCGAAAAAAGAGAAGAGAAGAGAGAGAGAGGATGTACGTGTCCGAAAGTCGATTTGCCGCGGTATTTTCGGAGAGTTGCTTTTGCGCCTGATGCGTGATATAGGGAAAAAGCGCGATAAGGTTAGTCCGTTTAGTCTCTCGTGCGGATTTAACTGCGCAGAGCCGACTAGAATCCTCCCCTCACGCGTGCCGGCTTCAGCCAAGCCAACTTTGCCTCGGCTTTTCGCGCGCGCGCGCGCGCGTTGCAGGTTGAGCGTCGGGCCCGAGGATTACGAGGAAAGTAGCAAGTGAAAATGTCGTATACGCTGCCATCCAAAGTACAATTGTCTTGCTCGCGCGGCATTATAATGTTTATAAGGCTGCACGTCGCCCCCTCGGTTTATACGTACATCCGGCCCTTTTCCGCCGGCGGGTGGCGGCGGCGGCGCGTCCCTCCGGCAACGGCGTGACTGAAATTTTAAATCACCCGTGACACGACTGCAGTGCCGTGCTTTCGCCTTTTCGTTTTGTAATTTCCTACTACCCCCCAACTCCGGGGATTCTATTTTTCTTTTCAGTGTCGCTTCATTTTCCCATTCTGCGTGGCTGTTCCCACACTAAGTTCTCCTTACTAACGCATAAACACGCCTTATACTTTGAAATACAAATTATACTTCTCGGAACCATAAGACGCGCGTGATAAGGTTTGGGGGAAAAGATTGATATATCGTCACGCCTTTCCGAAAGCCTCCTCCATATTTTCATTAATTTTACTGGGGTAAAAGGAGCTATATCCTGGCGCTGATTAAGCCAGGCACTGTCAAAGTCGAGCACAGTTTCTCGAGCCGAGAAGAAGCGTCTTTGTGGAGCGCGGTGCGCACATAAGTAGATTTTCTCAAGTATACGCAGGCAGAGAGACACGAGCGCGACGCAAGGCGGTAACAGCGGCAGCAGCAGCAGCAGCAGCAGCGCGGGGGGCGATCAATCTCGCAGCGTAATGAGCATCATCAAGATAAATGGCCTCGGGCTGTATTCGCTCGCGCGGCTGTGGCTCCGCGTTATATATATGTGGCATATATTTCCGGTCGCATTAGAGGGCGCAGATCTGCGACGCGAATCATCGAAGGCTCCTGCTATAGCACAGCGCCCGCCGCCACCGATGTGTTATTTGGTTTAGAAAGTTTCGCGGACGCGGAGGGCGCACAACAGGCCCCCCCTTTCATCCGCGCCTGCGCGCAGCGCAATTTCAAATATGCAGGGATGCGCGAAACACGCATACCGGGGGCCGCTGTGTGCAGCGAGTGCATGGAAATGCACCTGGAGACCTTCGCGGCCCGCTAACGATTCACATCCCGTGTAAATCTGAAATGCAAATGGAGGGGAACGCGCTGCCGCCGCCGCCGCCGCGTTCGTCGGATCCTGAACACCACCGCACAGCCCCCCCCCCCCCCCCCCCCCCCCCCCCCCCCGACATCCGTATAGTTGTGCTATGCCGTTGCTCTCTCTCCCTCTTTCCCACTCGTATCCGTTAAAACGTACGAGCTGCAGTATATATAGTAACGTGCTTACATTCGACGATCAGCCTGGCGAATAACACTTTTCACGAACCTGCACACGTAGACAAATTTCAACGCACTTTGTGCTTCGTAGGCTTTTGTTGAGCTGCCATGTGTCGTTATAATGCAGACATATATCCAACATTTGTACTAGACATTATTATAGTGCATAAATTTCAGTAAATGCAGTTCAGCAAACATAAATGTATTAGATGTGTATTTTTTTTATAATAATCTAATGTCATTCATGAGTATTTGTATAATGCGAGAACACAGCAGTCGCCGCCAATATTTGTTTTTAACCGCACTTAGCCTCACAATGCACAATCAGTTTGTAATATGCAGAAATTCATGGTAATACTGGAATTTATGTACACTAACAGAAATGAAGCTCCGAAAATGAGAAAAAGAAAAATGACAATGAAGGAAGCCCGAGCGCGGGATAAACTGTCACGCGCATCTAGCATAAAATATATTTTGCCTCGCGAAGCACAATAAATTGAATTAACATAGAGGCGCGCGTTTAGCTTCCCCCCAGTGTATTGTTGCGTTGCGGCAGTGTTACACGCAACATAATACGAATCCGCGGCCGGCGCGCAATCGTGCGTGCAGTCGACGTGGAAACTCGAGAAACGCGCGGCAAACTGCATACGCAGAGACACAGGCATGCCCCGTGCGCAGAAGCACACGTGGCTGGACGACACTTGAAGCGGAAATGGCTTTCGCAGTAGCGCGCGGACCATTCGCGTGCGCGGAGAGAGCTGCAGCGCGTAAATTCTTGTTATCTGTCCGTAGTGTCTTTGGGAACGCGTTTCCCCGACGCGCCAGAGAATTATTCGGGATTTAATCCGTCGTCCATCCGCCCGGAATCCCGCGCCACGCAATTCACCGGTACAACCGTCCCTCCCCTATCTGACCCTCACTTGCGTCGACCCCTTTTCCCACACGCGGTTTCCTCGGGCACCACCAACGTTTTACGCCGAGCGTCGCCGCGATCGGAGAAAATTACTGTGGTACGCGCGAGAGTAACTCGGCCGTGTCACGCGCGCCAGCTGAACAATCGGCGGAGGCCAGCTTCTGCGGCCCTGCTCTAAATACCCTCGACTTTTTCCGGCACCCCCTCCTCCGAGGAGAAAATGTCGAGAATTAGGCAAAAGTCATTATTGTCCGACGCTCTACAGGCCCAGATATTTCACAGAGCTTTTCAAACTCATTTCGCTCCACGTTTGAATGACGAGTTTAGTGCAAGTAATTGTCACAAGATTGGCACTTAATTAATTTTTTTTTTAAGTTATCCCAAAAACAATTATTAACTTTATGATTGGGAAAAAATAGATTCTACATTGTTTTCCGGGTCAAAAGGTATATTTTAATAAACAAACGTAAACCAATAATTTTCCACTTTTTATACATGAAAGGGGGTACATTTACCTTACCTTAGAACTTTGTCTGGACCTTTTATATGGTCCAGAACCATATAGTTATCGATGAGACAAGTATGACAGCAGGGACTTAGGATTAAATGTCAGAAAAAACTGTTACAGCAAACAAAATAGCAAAAAAAAATTCTCTACAATTAAAAAATCTCTACTATCATTAGAGAACTATACTATTCTTGTCTCATCGATAACTATGATTCTGGACCATATAAACGGTCCAGACCAAGATCTAAGGTGAGGTAAAAATATGAATTTTTTATTTTAGAAAAAAAGGTGTCGAGCCCCTTAATTGAATTTCACAGAACTTTGCTTGGCTTTTTAATTATCGTTGTAACTTACATTCTTCAAATATCTGTTCTACTTTTGCAAATACTAGAGAGCAAGCGGAGAAAAATTTTGTAGTATAAATTGCTATATTTGATTGTATTGTAATTTTTATAGAAATTTTTACTATAAATAATAGTAAGTTTCATAAAAATGTGAGTCTATCCCTGCAGGGATATAGATAACACGTTTCTCCACGTACAATAAAAACACGTAAAACAGCTCTCATATATGTAACACATTCTTTTGCCATTCAAGCTTCCGATCGAGTCGAATACTTTTAACACGATTCCAATAAGAAGCTACATGGCAGCTTTTTGAAAATTTTATCGTTCCCACAGTTTTTGTTCAGCGAGGTAAACTCAACCGAGTGACGTCTCAACAAATTCTGAGGAAAAATATTCGCCTATAGATGCAGAAAAATCAACAGACGCGGTTCGGAGGTAAAAAGGCAGAGTCACAGAGTAGACAGGAATGCACAAGGCGAGGGTACAAGTACAGTTCGAAGCCCGAGGAGAAAGAAGCATAGAGAAAGAGAAGGAAAGCAGCAACGAAAACAAACTGGACGAGAAGCAGTTCAGCGTGAATTTGCGCCCGCGTAGAAGGCTATTCGAAGCGGGGTGTATATATACTAAAAGTACAGAGAGAGGAGGTGAAGAAGAAGGTGCAAAGGAAAGGAGAGAGAGGGAGCGAGATAAAAAAACAAACGAGACGCGGGGGCATTTTAAGGGATTCGATATAAATGGATGTATGAGAACGTAGGAAAGGTGTGGCCATAAAGAAGCTCTATGGCTTCAAACTTGCTTTATTATTCCATTTTATTTCAATTTTCAACTCGCTCCTCTCGTCGGGCTCTCGGTTCTACGCGCGACAAGGAACATTTGAATGCTTTATAAGTCGCGTTCAACTTTCAATTCATAGAACTTTTAGCGAATAAAAAGTGTGACATTTTTTTCATTCCCCCGTATTGTAAGCTTTTATAATTTAAATAACTTTAAATTGTAAATTTCAAGCAGTCGGTTAAATATTCTAAATCAATATACAAATGATGCATTAAAAAACCAACAGCTACGCTGCATCTTTTTGAAAAAGGCAATCACATCAATTGAGATCAGCTTCTGTCAACGGCGCTCGATTGAGTCTCGTTTCGCCGAACAAGGTGTTTCTACGTGTCTTAATAAAAGATGCAAGAGAAGAGGAGTCGGATACGTTCATAGCCAATAAGTGCGCCCTCGAACCCTCACCCTCGATATCCGTCTGTGCACATATATATACGCGCACTGGATAAGGAAGATAGATATTGAGACAGCGTCTCTGGATTAAAGGGGCGGAAAGATTGACTGTAGAAGCCACGCACGACGGCTGGAATGAATTTTCAATAGAGAAGGGGGATCGAAGGGATCTGCAGCGGCTCCGCGACGTTTGCCTTCTATGTACTTGGTTTGCTGCTGAGCGTCACCGCGACTTGGCGCGCGAGACATTACCCATTGTTCCCGCGGGCGAACTTCAGCCCGAGAGTGTCTTACTCTACGGACGCGAGAATTAAGAAGGGGGATTTTGGCTCGAGTCCGGGAAAGACGAACTACAGCTTTTCTGCTTAAAATTGCGCGCAGTCTGAATAATTAATAAGGACGGATAATTGAAATCGTCGACTCGACAAACTGGCATAATATACTGAAAGTGAACCATAATAAAGCTCTGTTCGTTTAACGAATCGAATTTCAATAAGTTTCTAAATTGAAGTCGGTTATATAATGTTATAAAAGGCAGCTGATTTTTAAATTGCTCGAATAATTTGAATAGCTTTAATTAAAAGCAGTTTCCCGAAAAGCCAAAATCAATAAAGTGCATAAAATGAAAAGTAATTGAATTTGCAGTGGAAATGCAAGCGTGCCTTTGCTGGAGTCTGTATGGTAGAGTGGTGAACAATGTGGAAAGGGGCTGTATGGTCGTTTAAAAACAATGAAGAAATGAAATGGGGGAGGGGGAGCGCGAGCTTTGGAGAGAAATTTGAAGACTCGGCGGCGAGTGTGTAAGGGGTATTGGGCTCTTTTGGCCGGGAGACAAGTTTCGCTAATCTCCCTTGGCCCGGAGACTAGCATAACTTCTTGCGAGGTTGCTCTGCTCGTGGGAGCACTTGGAAGAGCGAGGGGAGGGGAGAGAAGCGTCTTCTTCCACTACTTGCAGCGATTCCGCGCGCGGAGAGAACGGGGCGAATACCTTATGGGACGCTGGTAAATGCTCGAATATCCGCCCAAGTGCTTCCTGCTTCTCCCCACCCTTTCCCGCCGCTAGCTACCGCAATTTTTCCTCTTCGCTTGCGCGCCGCTTCGTTTTCCTTGAGTCTGCTTTCGGCTCGTCCGAGCTTTTGTCTATGGAAATATGGAAATATCTTCTCTGTCCAGCTCCAACTCTTACTTCCGTATTATAAAAATTGCTCTGGCTCCTTTTCTGCCCCCGTTCCCCTCACCTTCTTCCTCCTGCTCTTTTCAGCTTCAGCTTTCTTATGCCCACTTCCACCACTTTGCCATTATTCTTGGCCTTTTTTCACCTTTTTCCCCCCGCCCGTTTCTCTGTCTATCTGTCTCTCCTATAGCCCTGCTCTGCGAATGTAGGTTAATGCGAACGATGACCGTTAGCGCGCCCGTGCTCCGCTAGGAGTCACTCCTTTTTTTTTCTTTCTTTTTGCAACTCAACTGCCGAGTTCTTTGTCAGCTATCATAATCATAAAACTCCCGGTGTGCTCGCTCCCTCTTCTCTTTGCCAGCGTGCTTTGCGCAACGGAAAAATCGTGATTGAATATTACGTATGATGCTTTGACTGCATCAGAATTTCTCAATAAAAGTATTATTATTGAATTCATCAACTCTTATTAGATTCTTCTTATATCATCACAGTATAATTATTGGTGGCCAGTAAAAATCAAGTATAGGGGAGACCGATGCTAAAGTTGGCTACAGATCTAATTTGACGCAGCCTTGATAACTCCGCCTACCAGCAACATTTGGAATACTGTTGATACCAGCTTTATGTAATAGTGTCGCATGTAAGTGCTGGAACTATCAGAGTCAAATCAGAATTTTTTTGCTATAAGAAGTAAGTTTGATTTTTTTTACATATAAGTAAGGTTAAAATGACAATTTTTTGGAAAAACGTCGTTTATGAGTAGCTATAATGATAATAATTGATATCATAAAGCTTGCTCTTAGCTTTTATAACGTACATATTACAATTTTGAAAGGAGAAAAAAGGAGAAACAATTATAGTTTGATTCTAAGCCGGATAAAATGACACACTGCTCGTCCCGGATAGAAGTGCAAAGTGAATGGGAAAAATGCCGCATTCATATAAAGTTTAAAGAGCCGAGAATAAGAAGAGTAATCGAGGGAGGAGATCGAAGGGAGAGAAGTAAAGGGAAGAGTAGCAAGAAGCCGGCAGTAGCTCCCAGTAGCGGCAAGCTGTCGCCGATGGCCCGTGCAGACTCTTCCAAAGCAATAGCGCCTCACGCTCTCTCCTATCTGCCGCGAAGCGAAGCTTGTAAATCAATTACAAGTCCCGGCCCGGCTGCTGCCGCCGGTGCTCGAGAAATGGCACGTACTTTCCTAGCAACTTTCGGCTGCTGACGTGATCGGCAAACTCATGCACACAGCAGCGCTCCCACGCACGTGGGATCGAGGGCTGAGAGAGAGAGAGAGAGTAAGAGGGGGGGCCGGAAAATCCGGGGAGAGAAGGAGGAGGGAGCGCCGATAATAGAAATTGTGTGCGCTGTTCTTTATTTATGTAGATCGCGCCTATCCGTGGGCTCACGTACGCGCTCAGGCTGTAATGTTCTGGAAAATCGGGCTCCCGGCTCTGCAAGCTACACGTAGCGCATAGGTGTGGCTGTGTGTCGCCAAAGGGATGAAGAGAGAATGGCAGGGAGGTAGGGAGAGACAGTGTCGCGTGCTGTTTTTCAGGGATTTGCGCGCGCGCTGCAAAAGCAATTTGAGCCCCCGCACAATGCAGCTATATATACGCGAGGTTCCACTAGTAGATCGCAGTCGTCATCGCGCGGAGCAGCAGTCGCTGCTAAAGCCGCGGTAGAGAGTGCGAGGCCGCCGGCGGGGACGGTGCTGCTTGTGCGAACGAATCGGTTGAGCTCGCGCGCAAGCTCCGGGGGCTGCTGTTAGATTTGAATATGATTGATTGAGTGTAGCGGAGCGAACGACGTGAATGGCGTTCGTGAAAGCCGCCGCCGAGCGCCTGTGTGCACGCGCGCAAGGGGGAGAGAGCGAGGGAGAATTTTGGGCTCGACTAGGACCTGTCAACGTCGAGTGTGCAGCCCTTAAGTAGATGTGACAAACCGAGAGAGAAAGTGGAAACAAGCGCTCAGAGTAAATAGAGTAAAAATGCTCAACTGCCACGTGACATGTGTAATATCAATTTGAAAAATGCGAAATAACAACACATCGGGCAAACCGGGGGGTGCACAGATCGGTAGGAAAGTGGGTCAGAGGCGCGATGCACGCATTGCTGCATTCTATCGACACATTACGGAGAGCGGAGGGCCGCTATGGCTTCGAGTTTCGCAACTTCCTCAAATTTCTCTTCATTCATGTTCGTAGACTGTGCGCGAACGTTTATTTTCAAACTTTACTCTTTTTTACGCCCCTTCATTCGATTTTTCACTTCTTTTTGTTGTTGTTTTTGTTATTTTCTTGTTACCCGCGCTGCTATTGTTTTTTTTTTATTTCATAATCACTTATTTCAAGCCAACAAAGTGCACATTTGAAATACTCTTTACATGTTCTATATTACGGAATTTAATCAACAATTTTCCTGTATTCACTTGAAACATCAATGAGCATTATTTTGGCGCACCTGCAGCAGTTATATAACCATTGAAAACTAATACCATTTGCCAATTACTGTAGCACAATAATTGTGAATAAAAAAGCAGGGAAAGTTCAAATGACATAACGAAACAAGTGTAGAATTTGTAGAAAATGCGACTCGTGGTAGTTACGCGCCTTATAGCGGAAAGGCATTAGAAGACAGGAGTGCCTATAGGGTAAAGAGGAAAAGTAGAAGATAGAGAGTTGCGCGCACATGGCGTGCGTTGCAATAAACGCGCGAGGTGTATAAGCGACATCTCGCCAGCACATATTCCTGCGTTCTGCGGCAGTTTCGCTCGCTTCTCTCCTTCTTCCCCCGATTCGCTCAGCGCAAATTTTTCCGTCCTTCTCTCCGTTAGATGAGTCTGAACGCAACGGCCCGAACAGATGCTGCTGCTGCTTCGCACACAGAGACACATACACAGTACTACACGGAAAAGGAAGCACGCGTGGCCTTTTCGACCTTTTGCCAATGATGCGAACGGAGCCGCGGCAGTTTTCCAATGTGAACGCGGGCTGCGCGCCCCTTTCTCCAGCAGCTTCTCCTTGCGCGCGCGCGCGCGCGGCTGCAATCACGAGTGCCTGCGAGCCCGAGAAAGTAATCTAGCCAACCAGAGCAATATATAAAATGTAGGCGAATCTCATTTTCAGGCCTGCTCCCCGCACCTTTATTTTTGAATGTGTTACGCGAAATTGCAAGGCTGATTATCTTGTGGATGCTTCGCCGAGTTCCTCTTATTGCCCCGCATTCAGATTATTCTAATTTAATTTTTCAGCTGGATGGGATATACCGTCGGTATATTCACCCTCTACGGTTATACGAGCATACCTATTTAATACGATCATGGATCCTCTGCAGACTGGCTTTAAGAAACATCACTCTACCCAGACGGCGCTCCTAAAATTGATCGAGGACATAAGACTTGGCATCGACAAGAAATACGAAATCACGATTCTTTTACTATTTGACATTAGTAAGTTTTCTTATATAACAGATAAGCACCAAGTACCAAACCTGGTTCAGCACGAATCTCGAGGTTCTACATGGATCGGTTATGGGAGCCTTGTCGTTCTGCCTATACATTAATGAAATAAGTGACGCCCTTAATTCGAGATGCATAAAGCGTCTATTATACGCAAGTACCCCAAGAGGATGTAGATACAGGAATACGAAGATTGCAGCAAGCAGCCACATTGCAGCAAGGAGTGAGTGTCAAACTTATCAAGGCTTAAAATCTAAGTTTCCCTGATACCGTCACTAGTCTCCATGTTGTGCTATAGATGTAAAATTACAATTGATTTGATGTATCGCCCCACATACACGGTTTTATATGCATTAATGTATTTATTAGCGCGAGTGGTGAGAGCGAATGAGAGATGTTTGTACACATGATATACATAGTTTATCTATTGTTAGTAGATGTAATTAATAGGTATAGTTAAATTATTCTATTTTATTTTTTTCATCTGTGATATCCCTATTTGAATTTTCACTGACTATACTGAGTATTATGTAGCTTTAAGTTTAGACTGTAATATTTCACAATCAGTATTAATTTAAAAGGTCTGAAATGACTTTCATTTAATTTAAAATAAAACCACTTTATATTAAGATGTTGTAACGATGTATTTTCAAAGACTATACGATGCTGTTTTAGTTTGTATAAAGCTACTTTTTATAAAATACTAATACTAATATTTAGTTGGAAGGAACAACTTGATTGAACAACTGCTGGATGGAAATGTACGGAATCATTTGTTAA
>JAPYZO010026077.1:0-10148 GCA_030522905.1 Torymus flavipes | reverse complement strand
ATATAAAATAATTTTTTTTTTTTTTTTAAATATACCTATAACTTTCCCACTATCCATACCTTTTTCTCAAATCAGACAACCAGTACTATGAAAAACCTTTGTTCTCGCCAAATTCCAGAAAGAACTGATAAGAGAGGTAGAGATGGGCCCGTTCAAGCACACGGTAGACGACGGGCTGGACCTGCGAAAAGCCGCCTTCGAGTGCATGTACACGCTGCTAGACTCATGCCTCGACCGACTGGATGTTTTCGAGTTTCTCAATCACGTCGAGAGCGGCCTGCGAGACCACTACGATATCAAGATGCTCACTTACCTCATGACTGCGCGCCTCGCTCAGCTTTGCCCCACCGCCGTGTTACAGAGTAAGTGGATTTGACATTTGTTTTCGAGCGGCTTGATTTAGATGGTGTCAATTGGTAAATTGGTATTTACCAATTATTTTAAAATTCACCGTACTAAAATCGAGAGATTTAACGATTTTGGTATGAATTTGAAAATTGCAACGTTAAACTGCAATTGAATTTGAAAAAGCTTCTTTATTTTGAGTTTTTAATCATTTTCGTAACATAATGATATAGTATGACCATAATAACATTCGTTACTCGAATTCACAATGAACGTAAAAGTTTTTATACAAAATTATTTTTGGTAACTTTATTTGTAAAAAAAAAAAGAAACATTATTCTGTTATTAGTTGAGATATTTTATTAAGTGAACTTGTTCTCACTATTCAACTGACTTTTTTTTTATTAATTATTACATTATGTTTTTGCACTAACTGAGTGTTTCAGTGTTATACCGGTACGTCTTCTAGAATGCAAATAAATATGTAGATTCATGACAAGAGAAGCATAAATTTTATTCTGAGCTCAATTTACGTTATAAAAATTATTTGTGCCTTATACAACAAACGTTTACGATTCAATAATAATAAATCACTTTCCCGCACCTATTTACATTTAAATTTGATTTAATAAACGCGATGTAGGACTTGAATTCTATTTTCTTGTCGTATATATCTTGAAACCTATTTATTTGAAAATCTTTTTTAAATTGGCAACCACATTGTCACCAGAAAATACTGGCAATTGGCATTCCAGTGTGACGTCAAAATCAAACAGTTAACTCTTTCAGCATTGTAACCGCAGATTTACTATGAATTTATGACTATATTTGTGTGGCTTGACGTCGATGAGGTTAATAACTTCTTCACCATATGTTTGGCTTCAAAAAGAGCGTAATTGGTGGCACACGTGCGCACCGAATGGCAATCAAAACAACGTATAAGTATAAATATATTTAAAGATTGGCGTAAATTATTAATATTGGATGGTTCCTGGTGAATTTTACGAGTCTTTGATGATTTTCTAGTTTAAAATAAAATAATTATTTTTAATATTCATCTAAAGCTTAACGTTTATAAAATGCAATGACATAATTTCCGTAATTAAATAATATCGATAAAAAATACAAATTGCATCTTGAAAAACTCTCAATATGTAACGAAAATTAATAAAAGTTACAAATTATAAGAAATTCATAAAAATAACGCTATGTTTTTCTAATAAATTTACAAAACGAAAACATTATTGTTTATTTACAGGGCTCGAAAGACTGGTAGAGCCGCTCAAGAGTACGTGCACAATGAAAGTGAAGCAAAACTCCGTGAAGCAGGAATACGAGAAGCAAGATGAGCTCAAGCGGTCCGCGTTCCGCGCCGTCGCAGCTCTCCTCACAATTCCAGATGCCGGTAAGCACAATACTTAGTTCATTTTCATATTTTTGTGCAACATTGGGGCTATTTTTAATTTAGAAAATGCGTTCCTTATATTGGACAACATTTTTTATGTGTTGTTTGCCAAAAAATTATATCTGCGAGAGAGAAATAGAAAAGGGTCCTGAAATCACGATAAAATATTTTATTTCTTTTTATATTAGTTTTCGTCGCGGTGTGTGATGTATTGCGTATCCTCGGGGCGGTGGGATTCATAAATTTTTTGCCATGTTTTATTTCTTGTGATTTTATGAGATTAGTCTGAAACAATATATTTCTTGTCTGTTTTCCAATTTTAAAGATATGTTAAAAGGGATTTTGTAGCCTAATTGTACAAAAAAGTGCTTAAATGTGTTCGTCATAAAGCTATAATAATTCTGAATATTATTCAAATGCTAAGTGACTATTTATGTAAGAGTTACATAGCCTTTATTGAAGTTTTATTAAATGACATCATGCTAACATGACATTTAAAATGTTTACATTAAACAGCTCAAATGAAATACTTGAGAAACTTCTTGCTATTTTAAATACGAAAAACATAAATATGTTAATTTAAATATCAATGATAATTTCATGTAGCCATAAAATAAGAAATAATAGCGTAGTAGTTTTTTATAACGTGCGCTACCTACCTATACATTTACAGAAATTTTGCAGTACATCTTCTAGACATAATTAATAGCCATTGCGCTTATCTATTCATTTTATCCACATGAAATTTCCTAATATTAACGTTTATTTTACGCTTTTGTAATCGTTCTCCATTGATGCAAAAGCTACTTTGTAAAAAATTGCCAGAAGAGAAATTTTCTTTCATATAGTCATTTTGAAATTCTTTTCGAAAATTTTCAAAGGATCGCGTTAAAGTATACATCTTCCCATATTTTTTACAATGTTACATTTTTCTGTTACCAAGCCTTGCATTCTCCTCGTTTTCAAAAGCGCGAGTTTACATTCTGTAAATTTAAACATACCTTGTTAGTAGATAAAATATTTGATCAATTTTAAAGTTGTAACATTTATTTATTTTTTTATATTGTTTTAAAATGAAAAATGACGTAAACAAGAATTGAAAGTTTCATTGATTAGTTATAAAAAATCATCAATATAAAACTTGCCATTTAATTTTTTTTTTTTTTGATGACATATTATTCTTGCTCAAATTTAAATCGTATAAATATATAAGCATGTAGCTAAAACTGATCCTTTTCAGTTTATATTATTAGAATCTATATCTATATAATTATAGAAATATTTATTTCAAAGAGTAAAATGTTACCCTGAATTTTAGAATAGATATTTAAAAATATATAAGGCAGTGACTAATAAAATATTTAATTAAATTCAATCTACATCACACGTACCGCCTTATCATTCATAATTATACCCATTCATTTAGTAATATTCGCACAAAAAAAGAACATCATCCCGCCCCAAACCGCTAATCACCATAATCCATCATTCTCAATTTCAGACAAGAACCCGGCGCTGAGCGAATTCGTGGCCCAGATAAAGGCGACGGCGGAGCTGCAACCGCTATTCGAGGTGATCCAGAAGGACTGCTCGGGCGGCGGTATAAGCGAGACCAACCTGATGGACCAGAGCTAAGGGGCGGCGGCGGCTGCCTTTCCCCCTTCGACTCTCTGGTAGCTTTTTCGCGAGCGCGTCACGTCACGAAGACGAGAGGAGAGGAGACGAAATGAATGTGTGCGACTGCATGCGTGTGCGAAAGAGAAAGAGAGCGAGAAAGAGAGAGAGAGAAGAGAGAGAGAGAGAGAGAGAGAGAGAGAGAGAGAGAGAGAGAGAGAGAGAGAGAGAGAATAAGAAGCGATCGCCCGGAGATTTTTGTATACATGGCCCCCGCGCCGCTGCATTTTTTAAGGCATTTCCGAGCGGTAGGGTTAAAAAAGAAGAAGAATAAGAACACGCGCGCGACGGGTCGTAGCAGCAGCAGCAGCAGCAGGAGCAGCAGCCACGGCATTAAGAATACAGGATCACCTGCGATTATCATAACCTTCGTCTGCGGTCGCTGTGAAAGAGAGAAAGAGAGGGGAAGAGCGAGAGAGAAAGATTTGGATGAATGAGGAAGGAGCGCGGAGATGAAACAAAGAAGCAACTATCGATAGTTTATTTCTATACGTTATTTTTTCATTAATTAATAATCTACCCGAATTAGCGGAGAGAAAGAGTGATGAGAGCAAGAGAGAGCGTGCAGCGGGAGGATGAATAAGGAGAAGCATGAAAAGAAGATTAATAAAAAAGGAAGAAACACACGTAGTTTTCAGTTAATGTGATTTGTATTTAGCGCTACAAGCCTGTATAAACATGAAGGAAGGAAAAAAATAAATTTACCGGACGTTTAAATATTTTAAAAAGCTGAGTTGTGTTTTTTTTCTCACTGCATGTGTGTGCTGTGGAACCTGAAAAATCCCGACGCGATGATCGGAATGATAGATAAGAATGCAAAGAACGCGCGCGACGCTTTCGCGCCTTTTTTCATAGATAAGGCGCGCACACGGTTTATCGAGATGTTTTGAATATACACGCGAGAGATACAAAGTAGATTTTTAGCAAAGTTTGCGGTATACTTAAGTAACTTGAGTTAGTTGGTGATAAAATATTGTTCAACTGGAGACACTGTTTCGTTTGCTTAGATGATATACGTTCGTACAGATAATGAACGATACTAGTTTCACCTTTTGATAATTTGCCTTACGTCACGCCTATACGATAAATGATGAAAAAAATGTATATCCTAGGGATGTAGATATAAATTTTATCATTTAGAAATGCATCATCTCATGTAACAACTTGAAATTTTCCTCGGATCTAAAACGATTTTGCGTGAATTTCTCTCTTGCATTATAAATCCATCTTTTTGAAACTAAAATGAAAATTTCTTTCAAAAGTATAACAAGAAATATCTGGCAATCATATACAAATAAGATACAATTTAAGAATTTACGTTAACCCTTTTATTATTATTTTAAAAACGCTTCACCCTGTACTTATGAAGACAGATCGATTCACACTCTTCACCCAATCAAGCCAACACCGATTGATGAAGCCATAAAGAACTTTTCAAATCAGCACTCCGACTACTCAAGGCTTTTTCAATGACCACACCGCAGAGCATCACCGCATTTCTTGAACATTCACCCTATTTCCCAAACATACTCTCTTATTCACCAAACATCCTCTTTCTCTGTCTCTCGTCACGACATACTTAATCACAAACACCCGCACTCCCCTCCGAATTTCTCCTTATATACACGCCAGAATGGAAAATTGGCCCAACTTCCGGCGTGTATACGCGCTCTCGGCTTCTCTCAGTTCGCAGGATCGAATTGATCATCATGGTTCTCGCTGGTGGGACAGTCCTACTACACACGAGACTATAACAAACAGCAGTCAGGGTCTCGAATTTCTGCGCCGTAAGCGAGAGCAGCGGCTTTTTGCTCTCGCTCGCTCTCGCCTCTGCCACGAAAGAGAGTGGCTACGTGCCGTTTCGCGTAGGCCACATGGACGGCGCCGGCGAGCGCGCGCGAATATAACGCCGGGGCAAGCGCGTCCGGGTGTCGCAGAGTTTTTTATACCCGCGGGACGTGCGTGTGGAGTTTCAGGAATACGTTTTGCAGTGAAGTGAGAAGTAATCGCAGGGAGTCTGGCTATTAGGATGGAGGAGATGGTAATGGGCCGCAGGTGAGAGAATGTAGATAGGATAGTGGCTAGAATGGTTAAGGGTTGCTGAGTTTTAGTATAATGGTGGGTGATTAGATTTTGTAGTTTTTTTTTTATTATAAGTAGTACAGTTTTTTAAGATTTTTCATGAAACTGTAAGAAGCGATTTGAAAAAGTAGCTTTTGAAAGTCACGTGACTTAGCTTCAAATTGATTGGCTGGCAATCGATACTTGAAATTAAGCTGTCGAGAGTGTGTTTTGAAAGTTTGTCTTGCAGAATATTGGTTGAAATGATATAACGACAATTCTTAAATATTTCATGATTCAAATATTTTCCGTAAGTTTAACGTTTACCAGTTGTGAACTTTCATTTTATAAAGTTTAAGCTATAGATATTTGAATTTGAAATTTGTGTGTGACCTATCTTACCGACGATCTAATGATAATAGATATGTTTTTTTTTTATTCTCCTTCGTATAACAAGTTACCTTGTAATGCCCAATCATTTCAAAACATAATCAAATTATTTATAATTTTTTATCATAAAAATGTATCACCGTCGTTCAGAAACAAATCTCTTTGCAAAAATATGAACCAAAGTATGTCATGACTCAAAACAAATTCAACATGAAAGTATTAAAAAATTCATATTCTCTCATTAAAAAAAACTTTTGAGTTACAGCAAGGCCTCATTTGTTACTTATTTAGAGACTGCGTTAACAAATAATACGCGCATTTAAATGCTACGTCAATTTCACACTCTTTTTCTGCTGAAAATAGTCTGAGCAATGTATACCCTTTCACCTCCCCTCGGCGGTCCTGAAACTGGCGCTTTTACTTCACTACAAGATCATTCATCATTCTCCTGACACATAAATTGCCTTCTAAACAAAAGCGTAAAAATGGCACACAGCATCCGGGGTTTTAATATGATTCACAATTTTTTCATTGCTCTTAATTATCCATTTGCTTTGATATTTTACACGAGTAGTTTTGTTAATTTTTATTTTTTTTAGTAAACAGTATAAAAATGTAAAGTAATACATATGCTGATGTATTACTATCTTATTTATATGTTATAAGTTTTAATATTATTGATTTAACTATAAAGGATCTATAGATTATACCGAATTATATTATTAAATAATTAGTACTTTCATAAATGAGAAGCGTTTCTTTAAAATAGAGTTAATCCACTTTTTCAGATTTTGACTCAATTATGAAAAACGTTCGTTTTGTATGGTTTTGAATAAAGTCTGGCGAATTTCATCATAATGATTACATTTTAATTTAAAATTATCAGAACGCCCAAAAGAAAAATCAATAAATCTTAACTAAAATGCACTAAAAATAAATTTTATAAAAGGTGGAATAACCCGTTTTTGAAAGATCACGTCTGGGTTTATAAGTTTCTCATATAAAGAAGATTTGATTTAAATCGTTGTTATACAGTGACAATACTGATATAGTTTTTATTATAAACAATGGAGAATAAATAGTTTTCAAGCAATTACTGTAGCGCAGAGCCGTACTTTCTACTTCTTCTATCTCATACTATACATCTCCATATACACAATTTACATTGCAATCTGTCGTCAAACACAATAAATGCTATTTCTGAACTAGAAAGATAAATGGACGAATCTCATCCACCCCAAAAATTCACAATTATTTTCAATTTCACTGAAATAAATATCCCACCCAAAATTTTCCTCAATCCCCTCTAAAACTCCTCAATCAACATATCCACAGCGACCGCTCGCGCAAAAATCCTGGTTATCAATCGTGATTCTCTCATGTTACGTACACGCGCTCGCTCACACTCTGTGACGCCCTTACACGTGCACTATATAGATACCGGGCTGACGCGTGCAATTGACACTAATGTCGCCGCGTCGTCGTCCTCACGTAGGCGCCGCGGCGTCCTCACGTATGCATCATACATCCGTGCAGCGTCATCGCGCGCGTGCTTCCTTTTTTGCAGATGATGTGTCTGCGCGTCGCGCGGTGTGTGTAGAGAAAGTCGCGCGCGGGGTCGTAAAGGTTTATTTTTGTGCGGATGGGGGATAGAAGTACTTGTTGGATGCAGTATATTGTTATATATATATGGTGTATATGGTTGTTTATGAACAAAAAAAAATCGATTTACGGTGAAACAAAGTCGTTGTAATTTCGGTGTTTAGTGTAATGTATTGGAGAAACTGTAACATGTATTTTTTTATAGAGACGATTTTAGGGATTTTTTTACAAATTTAATTTTTACAAGAAATTTTAATGAGGATAGTTTATGTAAAATTGAAAAAAAAACGTCTTGTTAATTAGAACTATTTTAAACTTTGTTCAGTTTAGTCATGATTCAACACTTGCTTTTAATTATTATAAAAATCTAACGCTATATTAATTAAATTTGATACATGTCTATAACAATAATGTTTCTTTGATTATTTAAATTATTATTTTTCAAATACGTACACGTTCAAACGTGCATTTTAAACAAATCTTTAACAAATTTTTTCATTCAAAAATAATCTCGCACACGATTTGTCACTCCTACGCTCACCGACAACCACTAAACAATCATTACTAGTATTCCATTTGCAATTGCAAATCAGCCTAATAACTTCGACCTCGATATATTATAACTCTGTGCAATGTCATAAAAAAAACTGCAACCGCGCATTTGCATAAACCGTTTCGAGATGAATTCATAAAAGCTCTGCGCCATAGAGCTATATAAACAAACGTTCTCGCGAATCAGGCGCGCAATAAAAATTGAAAAAAATTAGGGTAAATCAAGTGGAGAGCTGGTAATGGGCAGATTTATACCGTCCTGCGTGTAGTACAAACTTTTCCTTGTGTGTGTATATACACATACAGAAAATCGCGCGCTTCGGATTATCGATCGCCTGTGTAATTAATGCCGTCGGAGCTTTTCCGTTTAATCGTAAAAATAATCAATCAGTGTATAAAGCTACGAACTATAAATCTTTTTAATCAACGCGTCGATGCTAGTTTCTGCGTTTAATGCGTTTTCTTCGAACTCACTTACTAATTATCATAACTTTACAACATCTAATTTTTGACAAAAATTGTTATAATATTTTTAAATATAATTTCTCTCTTCTAAACAAGAATCTACGTGAACAACAGATCGATCTATCGCGCCTGTTATACTCAGAATCGCGGAATTTGTCCGAATTCGCACAAACGTCGGGACGACGATCTGCAACCGCAAGGACCTCGCGCGTCATCAGTCGCCCGTTGATATTCCCACCGCGTGCTGCATATACTCCTTTTATTATATGTATATGCACGATTTTGCGCAGGACGAGGTAATTTCGTGCCAGCGTTTTTTCAATGTTTGCTCGGGTCAGTTCCTCGCGTAAGTATTACGCAGTTGGTATTTCGGTCGCATTTTTATGTGAGGATCTTGTTTCGTGGTGGTAATTTATGCTGGCCTACTGTTGTTTGCAGACATGAGTTTGACGTTGTAGTGGACGTGCAAAAATGCCTGCTGGGTATGGTGGTAGGTAATGGGCTATGGAAAATTTACTTACGGAATAATGACGAAGATCGATTAATTCATCTTTAAAATTAATTATTAATTTTGTTTTAAATTTGAAAGAATATGAAGATTTCCAAATATTTAAATGATTCAAAGAATCATGATTTTTTTTTCGTTTTTTCAAATATAATAATTTAGAATTGGTGCCCATATTGATAATCTATGCGGGAGCTTGTGTAATACTCTTTAATGACGCTCGATTTTTTAAGGCGCACGTGCTATTTTTTTTTTAGTATAGGATATAATAGATAAAAAATCACTTACTTGATTTTTCTCATTTGCGCGTGCAATTTTACCTGATATATCTATGATTTTAAAATAATCGCACGCTGACAGTAAGAGAGAAAATATCTTTTTTGCTTTCGATTTTTATTATTGCAATTTTTTGTCGTGTCACACCTATACCAAAAATACGTGTTGGCGTCACCATCATAATTGTTTTCCTGCAATCCTCCTAAGAAGCGTGAAAATAATTTAATCAAGCTTCTTTCTACGTTTTCTCGTCATTTCTCAAGAAACATTGGCCAAGGCACAACGACGAATTACCAACGTCTAAGTACTTTCATTAAAAATATCCTTCATTCAAAAACACTCGTTCTTTTTTTACCCATAAAACCTCCAGCCAAAGTAAACCCAAAAACCCTCTTTTCACACCCGAAAAATTCCCCTCACACATACCTCTCAAAGCAATTTTATCTCACCTCTAAAACACCTCGCTCTCCCCACGTAAAAAAAAGGAAGAAAACCCAGACCCGACCGGCCGATGTAATGAAACGCAATGTACGTCGCCCGCGGGCCTCCCGACACCGCACAGCTGCGTTTAGAAAAAATAAAATCTCGCCCAGCCGCGCCTGTGTATAACGCTTTTATTTTTCGATTGCGCACGGGGGAAGATGTAAATCCCCGAGAGCGAGAGATGAATCGTAAAGCGGCGCGCGGGGTATATTGTAAATTTTCGGGTGTCGGTAATTAGTTGGACAATTTATGTGGAAAGTCATTTTTTTTCAGGGTGGGATTGAATCTTTTCGAGCGGTGGTACATCGTTACTTTTATATATTGTAATGATTATCGTATATGTATAATTTTTATATAAAATTGTGGAGATTTTTGGTTTTATAGATAATA
>JAPYZO010025921.1:0-10006 GCA_030522905.1 Torymus flavipes | reverse complement strand
ATGCATTGCATATTTCGCGTAGGACGAGAGACCACAATTGAGTATCAGCCGAATTCGCTGAAGACTTGTTGACATATGGTATGCGCCTTTAGTTTCTCTTTTTACATTGGAAAACCGCGTCAGAGCTGCGACTCCCTCGCTCGTTCGGTCTCGGTTTGACGTTCATATGGGCATGCCGAACGCTCGACGACGAAGCGTGCTTTGATTTTTAAATTAATTATCTTGTTTCACTGTTCGTTGCATTCTGAAAAATGTCAAATGCACGTGAACGTATCGCGAACGCGTGTGAGCTTCGAAATCCGTTATGACTTTCGATGTATTTCTGCGGTACATCGTTTTTTCTCTCGCTTTGTTTTTCCCTTAACCATCGCCCCGTAATCCGAGCAAGAGAGGATAAAAGTTGCGAAATAGCTGCATTTACTGTACAGTCAAAATTATAGTAGAGATAAACAAAACTGGAATGTCTTTTTGCGAAACAGTGCTATCGGTGATAATATCGACGCGTATTTCTTTTTGCGATTGACGAAAAAACTATATCAAATATCGATAAAAGATCGATTATTTAAAGCAATAGTAACGTGTTCCTCCTTTTTAATATGAAATAATATCTTTATGAATTAAAATTTTAAATGTAAATCGGCTCTAACATCAGAATTTTTCTTTCTCATTTAAGGGGGCTAGACACCTTTTTTATCTGAAATAATAAAAGTTATATTTTAAAACACAAATGTAAACTTATTATTTCTCATTTTTTACAAATAAAAGGGAATATATTTACTTCAGCGTAGACCTTGGTATGGGCCCCTTATATGATCCAGAACCATATTCATCGATGAAACAAGTTTTTTCACTGTCCGTTAGATTTCAAAATTTCCTGCAGGCTTTATATTTGAACTAAATTACTCCTGAATAGTATAATTCCCATATGAGTGTAGGGATTTAGGATCAAATGTCAGAAAAAATTTTTACATCAGAAAAATGTTGAAAAAATTGAAAAAATTGAAAAAAACCAAGAAAAATTCTTGAAAAACAGAACAAAACTTTTTTTCACATCGGATCAAAAATCCCTGCACTCATATGGGAATTACACTATTCAGGAGTAATTTAGTTGAAATCTGGAGTTAATTCATCCAAAGGAAAATTTGAAATCTAACAGACGGTGAAAAAACTTGTTTCATCGATGAATATGGTTCTGGACCATATGAAGGGCCCATACGAAGGTCTACCCTGAGGTAAATATACCCCCTTTTATGTGTAAAAAGTGGGAAATAATTAATTTATATTTATGTTTTAAAAGATGACTTTTTTATTTTAGAAAAAAGGTGTCTAGCTCCCTTAAAAATATTTTATTAATAGCTACACGTTTTGACTTGAAAATTTTCCATTCTCATTATTTTCGCCCAACATGAAATAAAAAGATTTGCGACCGATTGATGTTTTTTTTATTCTTTTACTGAATAGCAATTGTCGAAAATAAAAAAATTTTCGATAAATATACAGTTTCTAATGAAATAAAATAAAATTCAAAATATGATTATTCATAGATAGATAGGCATATAGACCTTTACAATAGATTCAAAAACTTTCGCAGCCTTGCGACAAATATTCTCGAGCAACCTGCAGCATGCGCCAGAGTTGCGATTGGGACATATTTCATTTCGTCTCCAGCCAAAGGCGGCATAAGCTCGCCAATAGTATGTGAACACTCAGAAGAATAAATTCGCGCCGACCAACTTCTTCCCGCCTTCTTTAAGTCTCACACATAAACTTTAAGTTTACACCTAAACAGTTTTCAAAAAATTTCCTTCTGTTTTGTAAAGCTGCCGTAAACTCTGGAAGTGCAAAACATGACCATACTTAAGGTGATGTGCTTACCGACACAATTTTAGAATGACAGATCTTTCCCTTTGAGATACGAAAAAAATATTTATTACTGTTAGCTTGTTGGAAAAAATATATATATATATATATATATACACGCGGGAATTGGCGATACGCGTGAGGATAGGCCATTGGCGCAGCGAATTGCATAGATATTGAGTACGCGAGGCCATACTCTCTCTCTCTCTCTCTCTCTCTCGCTCGCTCTCTCCCGCTCTCTCGCTCTCTGCGCGAATCTGTCCTCGTAGACATGAAATTCGAGGTAGTCGCACGGCAGCGTTGCACGCACGGCTAATTGAATCCTTAGTAGCTATATAGGCATGTATGCCGGGACGGCTCTATAACTCAATATTGTGAACGCCTATGGCGAAGCTCATTTTCATCACCGCTGCTGCTGTTGCTAACGAGTAAATCATTCTCAGCAAGCTATAAAAAGAGGCAGAAAAAAAAAGTAGAAACATTCGTCGAATTCACTCGAGAGAAGAGAGAGAGAGAGGGAGAGAGAGAGAGAGAGAGAGAGAGAGAGAGAGAGAGAGAGAAAGAGAGAGCCATAATGACGACTCTTTATATTCCATGGGAGAGCAAATCGGCCAGTACGAAGAAGACTGAAGCTAATGAACAAATCGTCAGTGTGAAGCTATAGCGGTCGAGAAAACGCACTCGCTCAAAGTTAAAGAGCGCAGTCCGGCGAAAGACAGCAGGGACTGTCGAAAGAATGCTCGATAACGAAATACTCGAAATGCTTGAGCATTTGACTGGGGCTGTACTCGCTGCGCCGCTAGCGTTTCTAGCTTTAATTAGTAGAATGGTGTTCACCTGCCGAAAGTTCGATTCCCCTCTCATCTCTCCTCCGTAGAGGACCTAACGGACGGGAGGAGGCTCATTATCCTCTTTTATTCGTAGTATATACATACCTTCACCGATCTTTCGTCTTCTCTCCGTTTATACGTCTATATGCGTGGGCCAGACAAAAGATGAAATTAATTAAGGTGCAAGGGAGTAGTCATTCCAGTCCGCGAGCAAAACCTCACTGGCATCGCTCCAGTAAACAAGCGCGCGCGCGCGCGCGTACTATTCCCCACGCACATGAGCGTGTACGTGTGTACATGTGTATGTATCGATTCAGACACGTCGACGTAGCCTAGCGGGGCGCGGTTGTTCCCCACACCCCCTCTCCCGCGCGCATTAACTGCCTGTCCCGCGTATTTATCCGCGAATTTATGCCTTCGTACATATGTACCGGGCGCGTGTTTGCCCGCCCCGCGTGGCAACGATGAAAGTTCAACGCATGAAATACAACGAGTCGTGCGCGTGGCTGGGCGCCGAGTGTCAATTAGCATTCAATTTATTGCTCCAAGCTTGGCCCTGCGCGCGCGCGCGCTCGGTGCTTGATGCGCGTAAAGGATAATATGGCTATATGTCCCTCTGTACACGTTGTGGCTTGTATGCACGAAACGGTAAGAGAGATAGAGAGAGAGAGAGCGCGCACCTGTGTGCTTTTCGCCGAGGAAATGGGAACAATTGCGCGCCGTTCCGACGACGGCTGCAACGATATGTTTTCGTATGACGAGATTTGGCCCAGCAGTACAGAAATTGTGCCTTTAGTTTTGGGAATGACTCCCGTGCTGTAGATAATTGGTTTGTCGCGCGGCGAGAGCATTGCACGCGCGCTCGCGAGGCTTCTTTCGTTTGCTACAGGGGTGCGCCGACAATCTATCGATATAGAAATGTGTCGTGACTGAAATTTTTTCGATAAATTTAAATAATTTGAGATCTTTGAATTATTGTGAGTTACTTCGGAAAGATGTTACGTAAAATTCTTATTTTTCAGATCGCTAAAAATTGGACACCTCTAACCCCCCGTAAATGCGAAGAAAATAATAAGATTTCAATAATTATATTACTGACACCTAATTACTCTCTTCGCATTTTTTTCACCTCCAAACTTTTCTCAATCAAATGTTATTAAAATCGTTCAGGAATTCTAAAAATTAAATTAGAATAACAAAAAATACGATGTCGGTACCCGCAATGGCTTCGACACCTCTTTGAGTTCACATTCGCCACAGTGGAAATATAAATATTTTGAAAAATAAAAGTTTTGAAATATAGAACAGCTGTAAAATGGTAAAAAACGCATGTCATACACAAACCAATATAAAAAATATTATTTTTGTATAATCCTGTTTTTCGAAGTACTACAATATCTCATTGAAATTTCGATCCTTTTTTGTTGTATAGTTGACGCTGTTATTGCTGCAATCTGAATTTTATACACCAAAAAAGCTTTTTCTAATAATTATTTATGTTTCAATAAAAGAGTAAAAGAAGATCATGAAAAAGATGCAAGGCTGGGCACGGTTTTCCACTCCTTAGGGGCGCTTCGTCCATCCCGTCGATTTGACGACAGACACAGAATTGCGGTCACTCGGTGGTTCGTTAGTTCAATTGTGAGTAAGTCTCGGGAGTCGGCGACCTCAGCTTGCACGCGCCCCTCTTGTTCCCACCACTCATTCTCGCAACGGACAAGATTTGCCCTTTTCCCGCGCATGAGGCAGCTCTCTCGGTATATACTAGCTCTAAATTTCACCTCTTTCGGGTGTACATACGTCTCTCGCCTGGAGTGAAAGAGAGAGAAACATTTTTCGAAATCTTATTCCTTTTAGCGCGTTGGACTCTGCCCAAACTTGCTCTCCTCTCCTGCCAGCCTAAACTTCCGTTACGCGACGAGCCCGAACCGGCGCGTCTCTATGCCTGTGTGTGTATGCGTTGTGTACCCCTCGTTTTTTCGCGCGAGCCGCAAAAAGGCGCGAGGACCGTCCATTTCTGTAGCTCAGCTTCTTCTTCTTCTTCTTCTTCTTCTGTTGCTGCTTCCCTCGCTATATGCGCGCCCGCGCGCGCACCAACTTCCGACCTTCCGTTTTCCCTTAAGCCGAGTGCGAGCGCGCTTTCTTTTTCTCATTCTCTCTTTCTCTCTCTCTTTCTCTCTCTCTCTCACTTTCTCGAGCTGGAAGTTACTTATAAGTTATGTTTTCAAGTGAACTTCGCTGGCACTGCGGAATTTCGAAACTTTGATATTCAATAACTCCTGACCCGGCTTGCGTGCGAGAGCGCGCGCGTTCTTTCGCGACCCACGGATTCTTCATTTTTCGCTCTTTCCACGGAAAAAGCCATCGTACTTTCTTCCACACACACTTTCGCCTCTCTCTCTCTCTCTCTTTCTCTCTCTCTCTCGACCATTCCGCGTTTCTTCATTCTCTGTCTCTCACGGTAGATCTTTTTCACGGCTCTGCCCCGCTCCCCGCCTCTCTCTCTCTCTCTCTCTCTCTCTCTCTCTCTCTCTCTCTCTCTCTCTCTCTCTCTATCTATCTATCTATCTATCTATCTCTCTTCGACAATCTGTTTCTATGAAGGTATTGATAAAAGAGCTCCGAATCGGGAGGAGGATTGCGGAGAGTGGGAGAGAAAAGGAGAGATTGAGAGAGAGAGAGAGAGAGTGAGAGCAGTGGCAGAAATGAAATTTGCTCAAGTGAAATCACATCCGCAAAAGCCGGCAGAAAGAGTAGGGGAGCGACACGACGCGACCGTGCGCTGGTTTTCCAAGCCGCGGGCCACAATAGTTCGTCAGGAAGCGTGTTGTCACCGTGTTTCGTCACCCCCCCGAGCGATTCATATATTTTTCCTCCCTTATCTATCAGACCGTTGCAGTTCTATGTCTTTCATGACCGCGTCCGGCAAATAAAAAACATTCCTCCTCGAGAGCCCTGCGCGTGAAATGCAGTGGCTTTGAAGGAATTCAAAGCACTCGATTTCAATTTTCAGATTACGTGAGGGCACGCACGTATTATAATGTTGCGGTATTGCCGAGCAAGCAAACTAGAGAGGGTGCGGATGAAGGAGAAATTTTTCTTTAGATTGAGAGTGAGACTTAATTCGAGTTTAGAGCTGAGTATCCACGCGAGATGTCCGAGTAGGAAGGTGCCTATAATTGTGACAGTATTTTTTTGGCTTCTCTTTTCTTGATATTGACGAATAAATAACGCAATTTCAGGTTTTCAATAGTATATATATATCTCTCACATAATATTTTATTTATTTTTTCCATATGTATATGGAGAGGTCAGTAGTAAAAGTCAAGATACCATGCGACAAATTTTCTCCTGAAATTGATTTATTAATATTAGCCTACGTTGAATAATAAAACATAGCATGACTGATTGAAATGGTGTATTATCTTTTCCCTCGGTGAAAAGGAGTAAAAGGATTCCAGCAATTATGTTAATAAGGAACAAAAGTTTTTATAATTAAAGTTTAATCTACGGACATTTACGTATCCGAATAGAAAGGTCTCCGTTTTTCTCTCTCTTACTCATTCTCTTTCTCTCACTGTTTTTTACGCACAAAGGACTATAATTAAACCATCTCATAATCTCTAGGCTACCGTGGTGGCCGCGAATAAAAATGTTCAGTTGTAGCGCTGCAAGGTTTATTTTATTCATCTCTTATTATTAATTCAAAGGAATTCCCAGATCTTTCTTGATCAATTAATTAACTTTTTAACTTTTTCAGGAATTGGCGTGCGAGAGAGGGAATGAGAGAGAAATGTCATAGAGAGAGAGAAAGATATAGAGAGTGAGGGGGAGGGGGGTGGGGAGGCGGTAGACAGAACGGTGTGAAGGGGGCAGAGGTGACGGCACCCTGTCTCTGCTCCGGATAAACTCCGAGAAGGTACTTTACTCTCAGTGATGAGAAAATTTCATAGTTACTCGGCCGCGCCAAGATACTCATTAGACTTTCTTAGACGACTCCTCTATCTCTCTCTTTCTTGCTCTTGCGCCCTCTCTCTCTCTCTCTCTCTCTCGTTCTCTTGCTTTCTCTTTCGCTCTGTCTCTCTGTTTCCCGTTTTCGCCGCGTGCATGAGGTCTTGAGATTCATGTCGCTTGCTCTCAGCCGCTCACCACGCGAAAGTGTACAATGAAGAGAATAGCGGCTAAGGGGACGGAGAACGGGAAAGAGAACGAGCGGGCGACCGAGCGCGCACGGGAGCAACCGACCAGTGAAAACGAAGAAAAGAATGGCTCTGATGTAGACCTCAATTATCTCTCCATCCTTCTCTTTTACTTGAGGCTTGCGCAGAGACAAGCTTCACCGGTATAATCGCTTCTTTTGCTCCCCCCTCCTCCACTCCCTTCCCTTCCACTTGTGCAACCATCTCGAGGGGGTCAAACCGGCTGCGAAGAAGATAGAAGAGCAAACTTGGTTTTTCCATGGGCGGCTCTGGGTTATCAATCTGCAGGTAGTTGTATTTTTCGAGAATTGCAATTGTGTCTGGTATCAACGTGTATTGTTTATGGTTTTGTATGCTATTGTATAGTGTAGCAGCTAAAAATTATTTTTTTTAAATGGGCAGAATGATATTGAATTAAAATATTAAGTATGCGATATTCATTACAGTGAGTGGTAGTTTGTTTTTGACATTTGAGTTTCATTCAATTGTTTAAAATTCAATTTTAAGAAAAAGCTTCTAATTTTTTTTTTGTTATGAGTGAAGACTTGCAAATTAATAATAACAGATTAATAGATAGAAATGGATTTCCAAAATAAACAGCACAAAATATTTTGGCTGAGGTCGAACCTTGGACCATCCGTTTTCACGCCGTATATTTTGTGCGACCTTCCTCGAGTCGTTCTCATATCGCAAGTACAAGCTGGTCCCAGCTGTGACGTTCGGCGTTCCACACGTGACACTTTGATATCCGATAAAGATAATTAAATTTATTTTATTTGGAAATCCTCATTCATAACTCATTTAAAAGCCAACTGAATTTTTTATTTTTAATAAACCCCCTTTTCAAAAAGCTAAATTTTAAAAATACGTTAAAGCTTTTATCTCAAATGTTTAAAACTAAAATATAGATTAAAAATCCGCGATTTAACCAGTAACGAAGAATTTTTAATTTTCCTGGAATTTCATACGCAAAAATTGTCAATAAACGCCAAGTAAGGAGGGCATCGCCATATTTCATTTGTCATAATAGTAGATATGTAAGGACGCGCGAACGAGAGTGGGACAATTAGTCGGAAGTTCCTGCGGCTGTCATTCAAGAACAAGAGAGATGAACTTACTCCGCTAACACGGCGTGGCATTCTATGCCGAGTTTCCGTAAAACCATATTTGTTTTCCAAGAGAAATTGTCGTTGAATGTAAACATGTAACAATTTCGCTTTCGCGGAATTTTTTTTACGCGATCACGGATTTCCAGGCACGTGCACTAACGAAATTTTCTTCTCATTTAGTTTTCATCATCTTTTCGATTCGCAAAAGTATTTCGTTGTTTTATTGAAAAGTCGATAATGTAATTACGCCGTAGCGTTGAAATCTGCGAAAATCGCCGAATATAAAATACCAGAGGAGCCGCTCGTGCAATGAAAAACTTAATTTCGTTGGACGTATAATTACAAAATTTTTAAATTCTAAAGGCTCCCTTCTACGTATTAATTCGCACTCGCGTCGTCGATGCGTAGCAAAATCGAAAAGAGGAGAGAATTACACAAGCGCTATACCTTTCCACTGCTAATTTTCCATCGAACCGTGGGAACGAATTTTCCACAAATAGCGTATTAATATTAATACGTCCAGCTTCCAGTACCTTTCAATTTATTTATTTATTTCTGCGGCTTTTTCAATTTTTCCTTTTAGCGTGCGGATCCTCCAGGAGAGAACGAATGAACCACCGCGGCTGTAGTTCGTGCTCATTAAAGGCCGCAGAGTTTGAGCTTGCACACAACTCTCTCTCTCTCTCTCTCTCTCTCTCTTTCTCTCTCTCACTCCCTCTCTTCTCCTCTCTCGTGCGCGTGGGCGTGCGGACTGCTGCTGCTGCTGCTGCCTCGACTGCGACGGACAATGCCGAAACGATTTCAATCGCGCCGACTCGCTCGTTAGCTCTCCATACGCGCGGACTATGACAAAATTCGCTGCTGCGCGCGCGGGGAGGCTAGGCGCGCGTTCGCTCTTCCTCTATGTCTGTGTCCCTCGTTTCTGGAATTCATTCGGAGCCACGGCTGCAGCGCGAGATGCCGTGCCAGCCGATGAACTGCAACGTACACCGACGGACGAAGGACGTAGAGGAAGCTGAACATGCAGGCAGGACGGAAGGGGGCAACGTGGAACTCGTCAAAGTGCCAAATCCCTCTGAGCAAGACACCAAGTGCCCTGCGCTACCCCCGCGTGGTCTATCTCACCGTGTCCCTCTCGCTCTCGGTCTCGTCGCGATTTTTCACTTCCTCTTTCTCGTTTTTCCACCGCAGTTTAGTTTTTTCCTTTGCGTTTTCTCCTCCTCCTCCCCCTTCTCCCATATTTATTCTCTCTATCGTTCTCTCTCTGTCTCTCGTTCTTACTCTCGTTCTCGCTCTCTCTCACACTTTGTTAGATTTTTTGTCTCTTTTTTCCATCCATTTCCTCGCTTTATTCTCAATTTTCAATTCACCTTCCAGCGTGCATAGCCTCCAACATTTTATCGGAAATTCGACCATCACTGGCAAATACTTCGGTGCAATAATGCACTCTTTGAGGGAGTAGGCAAAGCTAGTTCATTAAAAGAGTTTTTTCGTATTAATAAACGCCATCGATCTTCATTTAAAAACAATTTTTTGAACTGCTAATTATTTTTTGCATTAATAGAACATATTATTGTCGATTAAACGAACTTACCTGTAAGTGAAGTTTGATAGTAAATATACGAGATCCTTGTTTAATTAATTAATGTAGTACACTGTGAATTCGGTGACTTGACCATGAATTTCAGAGAGACAGAAGAAACGATTCGACGGTCTTTTTCTCGCTTTACGACGCGTAATTTCATATCTTTTAGAGTATTCTCAAAAGTAATTGCCAATTACTTGCAATATTTTGAGGGTTAATCTGCAAGGTTGGTCTTAATTACTCAAACAAGGGTCTAGTATAATTACGATCGAATTTCACTTACAAGTAATTGCATTTATTCTACAATTATACTTCAATCCTTGTCTTCATGATTAATATAGTTGTTTAGAGTTATAGCAAGTATTTTTAATACATTTCATTCTTTTTCTTCTCTCAGATTGATACATATAAAAAATTGTAAAA
>JAPYZO010025824.1:0-11088 GCA_030522905.1 Torymus flavipes | reverse complement strand
TGGTATTATAGATCTGTGTCACTGGCGTACAGTGATTGAAGCGAGGGAGGATTCGGATTGACGAGTCACTTTTGTATTCTTATCGATATCGTTGAATATGTGCATTTATATAGATTATATCTTTGAATTACCAAAGATATTGCTTTAATGGTATTTTTATTATAGGTTTTTTGAATTATGGTATAGCGTTTTAATTATTACTGCACTTGATGTATATTAGTTGAAACTAATTATCGGAGTTTCAATGTAACTCATTATATATGCATCAGATGAAAGCAATAGTAATGGTATGCGTGATAAATATTCCAAAACTTATATTATTTCTCATTTATTAAAAATGAAAAACGATTTTAAATTATATTTTCGTATTAATTCAAGATGAACCGTGTTGAATTAATTTCCGAGTTTAATAAGGATTGTTTTGTAAAATTGATTAAAAGTCAAAACTACTTAACTACATAAAAAATTAATTGATAAAATTTTGTATATTAAATATGTTATTAATGGGAGTGTACTTATATAACAAATGTTATGTAATTATTTCCATCATAATTAAAAACTCTAAAATTTGCTTCAAAGTTCATTAAAAAATGCCAAACCCCCACCCGTTAATATTTTCGTACTCGAATGAATATTATTACACTGGCCCTTAATAAATAATTTTATACAAACAATATTTGAACTATGAAATTTAGCTGAAATTCTGATATGCCATAAATATTTAAATACAGCTCATTTTGAAACTATCTACAACAAAGCATTCCGACAAGAAGTTTCCCATACCGAACCTAAATATATTACCATGCCCTTTATTTACAAATTCTAATGAAGCAAAGAAAAATACCTCCCTCCTTTCCGACGTCCATGCCGAAATTTCGTTGCGAGTTTTCTATGGAAAATTCCGGTAGCATGTTTCATTGTAAAAAATGCGCTTAAAGCCAAAACGCACTCACAGCGTATATACTATTACGCTCGTATTAAAAACCATCTCCCCATATTTGCGAAAGTTAATATTAATCCTTATATATACATTCCATCGCGTGTATAAACATTATAACATCGGTGCAGGCAGCAACGGCAAACGCGTTGCACTCGCCGCGTTTGTGGCGCATATATTCCATCCTCTCATTCTCTCTATCCCTCTTTTCAATTCCCTCTTATTTATTCATTAACAATAATTTCGTGAAGGTGCGCGCGAGCGCGCGAGTAGACCGCTTTTCATTAACTGCGCGCCGACGAAAAAGGAAGATAGACGGAGAGCGAGAAAGAGATAGAGAGAGAGAGAGATGAGAGAGAAAAAACGAAATAATTACTCAATTACGCAATTACGTTATTAATTCGACGTTAAGTAATTACAAAAAAGACAAAAATTAGGAGCACTTTAATCACGTTTTCGGACACCAGGACTAAAAAGCGGCCATCTGCTCTTTTCCATTAACATTTCAGCCCGGGCTAGCGAGAGCGCTCTCGCGTCGCACTTGAAAATGTCATTTGGACACACACATATATATACGCACACACCCACCAGCCTACGAGTATATACGCGAGTGCGCGAGAAAGAGGAGATGGAGGCGGAAGTGGTCCGGACGATTTTACGCTCGCTGACACAAAGAAGACACAAAGAGCAGAGAGAGAGAGAGAGAGAGAAAGAGAGAGCGCACGCGGGGGAACGAGACTAGAAGGAAAAATTTGCCGTCGTCTGGCCGCTTTCGCGTTGCATCCAATCTGGCTGCAAAAGTCTGCGCGCAGAGAGAAAGAGAGTAGAGTGAGGAGGGGGAGAGCTCGGCGAGGGACTTAGTGCACACGCTAATAACACGCGCGCGCGCCCGGAGACCTCCCGCCCCCATAGTATTTCGTAATTAGCGCGCTCCTTTAATCCAGCTAACTGCTAAATATTTCCGTAGAGCGGGCCATAGGTGGACACATTCCGCAGTCGCGACGCGCAAAAGCGCAATATTATGCGTAGACGCGGGGAATGGCGAAGGGGGAGGAGAAGGAAGAGCAGCAGGAGGAGGAGGAGGAGTAGTAGCCAGGGAAGGCTTTCTCGTGGGGACGCCGTGTGCGGAAACATGCAATGTGATTGCGCCAGTACGCGTGAGCTTGCAGCTCTCTCGTTGCCTAGGAACGAAGAACGTTTGAGGACGAAGGACGCGGAACGAAAAACATTTTTAGCTGCGCGCGGGAGCACAGAGGCTCGTGGAAGGCGGAATTTCGTTTTTGCGCGCACATAGACGGAGAAAATGAAATTGCGAGGTGAAAAATTCTTATGTAAGGCGGCTTGTAAAAAGCTTGCTAATGATTATAATAAATTGTATTTGCAAGTAGTGTTTAGAATGATGGACGATGATGAAGTTAGTTTCTTTCATATTTTATTGATAAGAGAGAAGCGGGTAGCAATATCAATTTTTCAGCGGTTCTGAGGATACCAAAAAGCTATATGGTGTAATTGAATTAATTGAGAGTTATCCAGAACTAGTTGCTGTTCAATTCTTCAGTTTTATTTTAATAAGACTATAATCTTATAAAAGATTTTAGCCCAAAGAAAACAATAAAGAATAATTTTTATTCGTATAGCTTAAAAATAATGTTCATTATAGAGAAGAATAAATTATGGCTAGAAAAGTTATAGGAATTGGTATCATTCAATCTTTCCCAACCACTGACTTTTATATCGTATCGCTAAAATCAAAAATAAGTTTTTTCCTTTTAGAAAAATGAAATAAATTTGATACTGACGTATACACGACCGTTAATAAAATGAATAAAATCAGATTTCTACATTGCGTTTCTTTGTTCGATGTATTTTGATAAGGGGAAAATTTAACGAATTTGAACGAACGCCCGTTAAAGCTGGCCATTGATCTCATTATTAAATGTTAAACTTAAGCTTGTTTTTAGCATTAAGCTTCCACCCAGTAAACGGGATGCCCAAAATGCACAAAATGAAAGAGTTATATTAAAACGCGTGCATCGTTACCAAAAGTACTTAGTTAATGCGGAAATGAATCATACATATTTTAATTGGTCGTCAACTAATTTCTGAATGCATTGATTTACTACTTGTCTTGCAATAATTTATTGTTTTTCAGTTCAAAAATTTCAGTTTCAAAAATTTTTTAAATAATCGAATCGCTTATCGTCGCACGGTTACGTAACTCCACTTTTTGCATGGACCTTGCATCTCCCGACTATTTCGGTTATGAGTTTTTTAAATAATTAATTCGTTCACTGTTAAAAATGTTTTTAAATTTAAGAAACTTTTAAGTTGCAAATTTACTGAATTTTAAGAATAAAACTATGTAACTGAACGTAATTTACTATATAAAAATACATGAGGTTAAATATAGAAATAATAAATTTTCGGCACAAGTATAAATAAATACCAGATTTGAAATTTGATATTTCCCGCCATATACGTGCCGCCGGCCAGTCTACCACCCCCTTCCCTGTAGCCTCACGTACCTAAGTAAGTTGGCCCGAGTGCATATAGGATCGTTAGTTGATGGTCATCAACAACTACTGAAGTTTATTGAGTTAATAAAGGCGACTTTATGCGTGACAGTTAAATAATTGTTTTTATTTAAATAGTTATTATGGTAAGACAATACAATATAAAGATTAATCTTGTTATAGATGCTAATAAAAAGAAATTTTGGTCGAATCTATGAGATTAAATGCATAAATAAATTTTGAAAGAAATATTTGAATTATAATGCAAATGCTAAAAAAATTCTATAAATTTCAAGTCTCTATTTGTAAACTTTTTAAAGAAATATTACTGTATAAAGAATTCACTACGATTTATACATTTAACGTATTTATTCTGTAAAATCAAAACAGCGATCGAACAAAGCACCCACGGCTCTTATAAATACACACAATCACTACCGCGTAAAGTACGCAATATAAAGAAAATCACGACTCTCGTCCACCTCGAAGAGACGAAGAATCCCTTTCCGTAATTCTCTTTCAACGGCGCCGACTCTCTTCTCGCGAGAATCTCGTATTCTCCCCATCCCCCTGGGACAAAAAGAACTGCAAACGAGCTCTCCTCTCTCCCTCTCGCGCTTCAAAAGAAAAAGACGCGAGAAAGCGATACGCGCCGGCGACTGCTCATTCAGCGCAACTCTCTCTCTCTCTCTCTCGGGGGAGGCTCGCACTGCGGGAGAACAGAGGAAACCCGAGCCTCGCGGTCCGCAAATAGGAGAAAAAAAATGTAAGCGCAGAGCCACGACGTCTCCGTCCGCGGCAAAAAGGTGAGAAATGTCCGGGGCAAAAAACGCCGGAGGAGGAAGCCGCGGCCGACACTTATTTTCATTCGCCCGCGGAAGGACGAGCCTCGCGGGAAGCGGAGAACGGAGAGGAGGAGGAGGAGGAGGCGGAGGGCTGCACGCGAGCGCGAGCTCATTTGTTACCCTTAATGTCGGGTCGTGCCTCTTCGCGCGTGCGCGCGCTTTCTGTGTGCGTGTCTTCTTGCTCGTGAAAAATTACACCGCCGCCGCGGCGTGCTCTCGCACACACGGGAAACCCGATACACTCCACAATCAAGTGCTCTTGATATGGAAATATGCGCGAGCCCTAGAGAGGAGGATGAGAGCGCGCTTCGCCGGGAAAAAAATGGCTCTAAGATCTTTATGGGGCGACGCGGCACGGGAGAGTCGCGCGCTAGAGAGGCGGCGGCGCGAGCTTTAAATAGCAATTTTTCTTTACTGTGGTATAATGTGGCGTATGCCACGCGACCGGTGCACGTGGGATTACCTTTTACTCGCCGTTGGTTATTATGAGAAGGAAGGATCTTACTGTGTCGCTTAATTACCGGTCTTTAAGTACCAGACTATTACGCTCTATAATATATATTATACACACGAGTAACATTATTTCTGAATTCTTTAATGAAAAATAAGTCAATGTTTTCTATAATTGTTTGAAAATATGGTATGTAATTGCAACGTGCTCATCTAAATTGGACATGCGACGACCTTAATTTCTTCATTAATATTCAAAACATTTCCACACACAGTGTTCTCATCAGATATTACAGAAAGTTCTGATTGGTTTTTAATACCGGACACATATTAATCTATGTTGATTTACGATAATGGGAAATATACGAAATGAAGAAAAGTTGGGAATTATTAATTTAAAAATTGCTAACAAATTTAATAACATCTGCGCTCGCTCGAAGCAATAACGAAGCCCTTCGGTGCCACTCTCGGTCCGCGGCCGCTCCGTAACTTTCCACTTTAACTAATAACAGAGGCTCTCCTGCGTGCACTATGCCGTTATACCATCCGAAAATCAAGCTGTACAACTTCCTACTTCAACTAATAACAAACTCCTCCGTAAAATCGGCACCCAAACTCTCGTCCTCCTCGTCCTCTCCCTCTCTCTCTCCATAAAACACGAAACAGAAAACAAACGCCCGCTCCCCACCTTATCCAAGCTATTACCGCGCGCGCTCGCGCGCCCGGAATTATCGGAAATAACGCGCGCTCGCGCGCGGGAGCTAAAACAGAGAACTGGCGACCGAGCGAAACTCGAGAGAGAGGAAGAGGGAGAGAGTCGTCCGATCCTTCTTTAATTTATGACCGGCAATCTGAAACTTGCTGCGGTCCTCGCTCCTATATATATACGTTTCTACATACATATATATACATACACGTAATGCCACGTGGATTCGGAATAAGCTTCGCCTCTGGAGAGTAGTGTACAGAGAAAAGCATGAAAGAGAGGGAGAGAGAGAGAGAGAGGAACAGCAGGAACGTGAGTGTGCGCATATATAGAGTCGTTCGCCGATATGAATGTCCTGTCAGTAGCAGCGGCTCCTTGCCAAGAACGCGCGAGCCTGCCTGCTAATATGGCGCGCGATCTCTGTCTCTCCCTCTCGCTCTTTCTGGTCGAAGGGAATATTTACGAGGGTCAAAAAATATCGCCCTTACACCCCCGAGGAGTAGGAGGAGGAGGTGGTGGAAAAAAGAGGGAGAGAAAGAGAGAGGGATCGTAAAGGGTGGAAAAAAGACAAAGGGGGGTGACGATGACGGGGCCAAGGGATATAACCGTACGCGCGTGTATAACGTCTCCGCGGAAATTGATTTTTTGTGTGGCACCGAGTGGCTACTTCATGCTGTAGGGCATCATGAGTTAAAAAAAAACTGCCGAATAATCAGAGATTAAGGGGTCGCGCTGTTTGTAATTTCCTGGAGACGGTATTGAGTCTCGACAGCTGGTAGAATCGTGCTTTGTTCTCTGATAATTTGTACATTTTTATTACGTGACTTATTAGTTGAACGAATCAGCACATTTTTTTAATTTCTGTGTAAATATTTTTGCAATTAAATTATTTAATTAAAATATAAGTTGATAAATGGGAAAGTAATTCATTACTTCTCATAAATGACATCGATTTTTTAAATTTAATTTTTTCTTCTATTTCAATATTAAAATTCGGGAAGATATTAAAAACCTCATATGATAAAACTCCGTTATTTAGACGCCTCGATATGCGGTGTTGAGAGTTATAATAATATTCAATCTACATTTTCGCGCTGATCGACACGCCAGTAACTTGCTTAATTATTTTGTATTATTTATAGCAGTTTCGCCGTAAAAATTAACACCAGAACTACCTATATAACCTTCACATTCTTAATCAATATACATTCGCCTAAAAAATTTATTTGACATCATGCACACGGCATTTTTAGAAAATTTTAAAAATGTGAAATTAACTTTATCAAAAAGTGAGACAAAATGAATACATAAAAAAAAATTCACAAAACTAAAAATGAATTCTGAGAAAAACAGTAGCTGGAAAAACAATAGCGAATTTCGATTTTAAATATTCTAAAACACATTTCGGACATGTTTTCAGAAAGATTTATTTTTGCTATCACAAAGCCTTCTCTATTAGGAAGCAAACGTCCTTTGAAATGAAATTATAGAACTTTATCAAGTTAGCCGCAGCAAAAGAAATTCGGTGCAAAAGGAAAACGTTACAAAACGTCAACTCTAAACCGAAAACAGTGCAATTCTCGTCACCTGCGCACCTCTCTCACACTCGCGTGTCAATTTTTCTCGCTCGCATCCTCCAGAAATGGCTCAATCCGATCCCGAACCGCCAACGCGGTATATCGTCTCTTTTTTATATATATCGGCCGCGCTCACGCGCGCGCACGTATATTGTCTTTTTTATCGAGTTGCCGACTGGCTCTCTCTCCGCGTATATGTGTATATAGTGGATAAACACGCAAGAGCGAAGCGGACGCGTGCCGCGCGCGCGTTCAAACATTATATTTTTTTCCCGCGCTGAAGCCCGGGAAAATTTGAAAATCTGCGTGAATGAATAAAAATATGTTTGCATATTTCCACGCGCGCACTCGCCGCCTCTCTATCTCTCTTTCTGTGCCTCTCGTCGGCTTTTTTTTATAGTTTAACAGAACACATATAATTTCTGTTGCAGCGTATGCACGCGGTACAGAAACGCATTCGTTTAGAAGTGTTTGAATATTTATTTTTGTTATTCTAGGGCGCCTGTGTTGGATTATTCTTTACAACGTAATGGAGACGTTCGTGCTCTGAATCCTATTGCGCCGCAGAGTTACCCTTTGCATAAAGGAGATAATATTTCGCTTTATTCTTGAATGAAAATTTTTCTCTCAACATCCCGTGCAGCTCATATAGTAAATCACCCGCAACGACACCACCATAATTCCGATTTCACTAGAATGAATAAACCCTCCCAACACTCGATTCGTCCTTTTGCGAATCCTTGTTGGTTTATACAAGAACTTATAAATATGCATCCCCATTTCAAGACAAGCAAAAAACCTCCCCACCGAAGCCTTATAGTTTCGGAATTCCTTTGCAGACTCTCTATATACAATACGCGTGCGCGCATTCACACACTCTCGGGCTCCCCGACGCGAATACAAAAGTGGCCCTCGCACATGTGGAAAAAAAGGGAGAGAGAGATCCCTATTACAGGGGAAAAAGGCGCGCCCTCAAACAAAGATAAACCGATAAGCCCGAATAAGATATCGCGACGCGTGCGAAAGGAGCGTCGCGCCTGCGCGTGCAGAAAAAAGAAAACAGAGAACCCCTAGTTTGTAAAAACACACAAAGCCGTTCTCTCTCTTTCCCTGTGCGCGCACATTTACGTAAGCGCCCCGCGTACCGGTCAAAGTGCTTTACTTTACATACATTAGTACTATTGCGGAGTCCACGCGTTACCATTTACGTGGGCGTGGACGCGAACTGGCGGCGGGCTATGTAACGAAAGTGCTGAATCAGGTGCGTTGGCGAAAATTTTTCGAGTGTGTTTGCGCACGCGCGCGATTTTTCATCAATGTTTAATCTCGCGATTTTTCAGTTGCAGGGCAAAAAAAAAATTGGTGTGATGCTTGAGAACAGTTTTTAGGCTGATTGGTAAATTTTCAATTGGGATAGCTGGCCCATGTGTGAGCACGTTTACAAGTATTTCTGATAAAAATTGTAATGCATTTCCTATGTTGTTACAAAAGTAAATAGAATCGCTGTTGAAAATTGGCACAGGCGTATGTTATTTAATTTTTTTTGTCGAAAATGTTGAAAATAATATATATTCCGCACTTAGGGAGGAAAAAACTTGAACAGTCCATATCTCGAGTAAATATGGGCTGGCCAATTTTACTACCGTGGTGCGTATGCTATTTTTCACCATACCCGGGCCAAAAATACCACATTCGGGTTTTCGAGCTGGGAGCGAAAGTGGTACTTTCGGACAGGGTATTGTGAAAAACTTATTTAAACGCGAAGAATAGATAAAATTATTACAGTTCAACGAAACAAAAGTTCAACGGCCATGCTATTTTAACGACGATAACCAAATTCATTAGCAAGTTTTACATAGATGAGTGATATATACGAATATTTTCCTTATTTCATCAACCAAGTCGAGAAAATTTTCCAGCTCAAAGTTCTCGTATATATACGGTCGGATTCTCCCCTCGAGGGTTACATCAATGGGCTCCTTAAGCCTCGCGGGGGCGTCCGCCTGCTCCGGAAATTCTTTTCGCCCGACTGCAATTTAACAAATTACAGCCGTCAGCCCCTCTTAGGCCGCGCACAAAGAGGCGGCGGTGGCCCACGCAGCATCGGCCATCGCGAAATCTCTCACCGCTCACGCACCCTCACTTACATCCATCTATCCGCGCGTCGCAGCCATCGCACATATAAGTAAAGCAATATCAGCCGATTCCATTACGAAAATTCTCTCCCCCGCTGCCGCCAGCGGAGAATTCTGCCAAGCGCACACGTGCGAGGGTGTAGACTTCGGAAGGGCTCGTATTGTACGTTTGTGCGAGGGTCAGCCCCGATATGGCGGCCTGCGTGTGCCGCATTACGCATCACATAAGAGTCGAAAGGTCGCCTGGAGGACGAGCCGAGTAGGGCCGAGCCGAGGGGGCGGCCGAGGGTCTCAAAAGAGAGCGGCTGCACGGGGTGGGGGAGTCCTTTTCCGAGGCTCTCTCGTTCTCTTCTTATGGGGGACGTACACAGCACGCAGCGAGAGACAGAGAAAAGGGATTGGCCGGTCCTGACTAGGGGTGTGCGTGCGGACGAGCGGCTGTGTGTGTAGATCAAAACGTACGATATATATACACGAGCGAGTCGCTGCATACGCGCGTAGGTATACGTCCCACGCAGAAGAGAAAGAGAGAGAAAGGGAGAAAGAAAGAGTGAGCAAGTGAGGGTCCGACTGTCTGCTGGAGGCGAGGCGAACTTAATGAGAGCCCGTTGTTATGAGGTTTTGACGTAGAGCGCGTGGCGCGCGGAGAGTCGCTTGGAAATTGAAAATTGTTTTCGCTCTCTCGCGGGGGCGAGCCAGAGAGAGAGCGAAGGGAAAGAGAACGATAGAGAAAGGGAAAGAATTTTATCTGCTAAGGAGCGCGTAAAATACCCGGGGAAGGAGGAAAATGATATTCCCCCGCGGCAACGCTCGCAAAAAGGGGTAATTTTTCGAGACACGAGGGGGCCGGCCGTATATACACACAGTTCTCGCGTATGCGCGTCCCTTTGTCGCCGCGCTCTCTGCGCTCTCGCAGCACCGCGGCTGGTCCCTACTCGTATAAATATAATGCGAGTTTCGTCCATGCTTATACATACGTATGCATACGCGCGATGGCGAACGCTGAGGTTGCTGTAATACGGAGGCTGCAAAGAATCCCCGATGGTTGCCGGTATTGTTCTCAAATATTGATATGCCCACACGCACTTTTTTCAGATCCGAATAATTCTCGTATTATGAACTCTTTCTCCAACTAAACTTCATCAAAAATTTTCAGCGTGATAGCTTCGAAAATCATCGAATTTACCGAAGCTCCTGCGTCGGAACAGCGATTTTTTAGCGCAGCATTAAAAAATCGCGACATCGAAGTGGCCGCAATTAATTGCCGGGCGAACATGAAAAATCAAGAATCATTCTGCCGCAGTGCCTGGATATAGAGGGAGAGAGAGACTGATCATCATCCGGGCGTCTGCCAACAAGAAAAATGCATCAGCCGGCCATAAAATCCAGCCAGCCAGCCAGCCAGCCGCACGTCGAAACAGCTCTCACTCCCTCTCGCTCTCCCGTTGGCCGCGCTGCCGCGGCAACCACGAGGAATCATTTTTTCGCAAAACCCGGCGGCGCCAGAGCCCCACGATGACTCTCTCTCTCTCTCTCTCTGTCTCCTCCCCCTATTCCGCCACACCCCCACCTCTTCTTTCCCGGACCGAAAAAAAAATCAATCCACGTAGCAGCGGCGGCTGCAGCCGGGCGGCGGCAGCTCACTCGACCGTATATACGCGGCGCTGCTAAAAAAAAAACCTCGCTCTCATGTATGCGTGCGTATATATATATGTATATATATCTTGCAAACAAAGCGACGCACGTACGCGCCTTGCGTGCGTGCGTGCGCGCATTTTTCTTTCGCATTACGTGAGTGAGTGAGAGAGAGAGAGCGCCAGCGCCCGAAAATTGCGAGCCCGGCCGCGTTTTTTATGCAAATTTCACCGGGGCCGGGGCCAAACGGAAGGAGGCCTAATTTTTCCCGCGGCTCTCTCTCTCTCTCT
>JAPYZO010025780.1:0-15445 GCA_030522905.1 Torymus flavipes | reverse complement strand
TCCGTGGAGCCTGCATCGACCACCGAGGCTTTCACTCGATCGGAATCGATGGTGGGATTCTCCTCATTGTTGAGGATACCCACTTGGGGTACTATATTTGCAAGCACTTTTTCCATACTTGGTTTATTATTCGGGGTGCCTTCCCCTAGCTAGTTTTTTTTCCCCGGGTATTTTATTTCCCCGGTACTCGTCAAATCGTGCCCCTATCCGCCACCTGGGGAGGCGCCTGATGCGAGACTAGCATCTCGACACGGGTATGAATGTGTGTATGTGTGTGTGTGTGTACACGCCTGGATCTTAGCTTCTTCACGGTCGATTTTAACCGGACAGGTCTCATTTTTTTCGTTTTTTTAGTGTAATGACGGGTCAAAAAACCCTTTTTTGATTGTGCCGATGCGTTTTTGTTTAATTTCGAATTTTCATTTTCTCAAAATTTATTTTCGCTTTTTTTTAATGATAGGATCGAGATATTTTAATCGGATAAATAGCATTCGAAAAAGAATAAAAAACCTATATTTTCCAAAAAAAAGAAATTTTTCTAGCTATCACGGTTCTCTTGTTTTTAACAAAAACGTGCAGAATATATATAGCTATAATTTGTAGAAATTTGAATTCATTCTGTTGGTTAGTTTTTAAGAAAAAAATTGAAAAATGAAAAAAATGAGTTTTGTATGTCCAACGATTACGGAAGTAAAATTGATTTAATCGCTTCAAAATTTCTTGTAGAGGTAGATTTTGTATAGTTCTCAGTCCCTTTCTTTGGGAAAAATGATTGGTCCACAAATTTCAGAGATATTTGAGGTTAAAATTTTGTTAACCTTTTTTTCAAATCGCAATTTCTCGAAAACGGCTCTATGTATCAAAATCAGATGGGTAGTATTCGAAAGATAATTAAAATACCTATATTTTCTATTTCTCTATTCTCTGAGTCGGTGTTCCAGGAATCCAGGTGGCCGATGAGGGGTGCGCTCCGTATAGCTTTTCGCCTTTATAAGTCATAACGCATACAGGGCGACATCTAGGTGTTCCTGGTGGACGATGACGAGGTCCAGGTGGTACGTTCCGTAGCTTTTTGCCTCTATAAGTCATAACGCATACAGGGCGGTGTCTAGGTGTTCCAGGTGGCCTATGACGAGCTCCAGGTAGTTCGCTCCGTAGCTTTTCGCATTTATAAGTCATAACGCATAGAGTGCGGCACCTAGGTGTTCCAGGTGGCCGATGACAAGGTCCAAGTGGTGCTCACCGTAGTTTTTCGCGTCTTCAAGTCATAACGCATAGAGTGCAGCGTGTAGGTCTTTAAAGTAGCCGATGACGAGGTCCAGGTGGTGCGCTCTATGCGTTATGGCTTCTGGACGCGAAAAACTACGGTGAGCACCACTTGGACCTTGTCATCGGCCACCTGGAATACCTAGGTGCCGCACTCTATGCGTTATGACTTATAAACGCGAAAAGCTACGGAGCGAACTACCTGGAGCTCGTCATCGGCCACCTGGAATACCTAGATGTCGCTCTCTATGCGTTATGACTAATAGACGCGAAAAGCTATGGAGCGCACCACCTGGACCTAGTCAACGACCACCTGGAACACCTAGACACCGCCTTGTATACGTTATAACTTATAGAGGCGAAAAGCTACGGAACGTACCAACTGGACCTTGTCATCGTCTACCAGGAACAGGCGACAACCCCTTATTTGTAGCCCGTAATTCAAAGCGTAAGAATATAGGCATAACACCCACTGCATGAAAAAATATTGTTTGCAACACGGGCGTCAAATGTATACCCTATTTTGCGTCCATCACACTCGGGGCGTAAATTGAAATTTTATGCTCTGGATACAAAAAGTATATTTGAGTTGTATACTTAGTATTTGAAAGTTTGGTTTTTGGACCCACATTCCTCAGTTAGTTATTGTCAAACCCACCCCTACTGACGACATGGCGTGGCGCTATTCAAAAAGTTAAATTATAGTTTAGCTAGACCTCTTTCAGACCAGTGCCAGACTAATTTCTTTTTTACACGGGGATGACAAGTTTTTATAAAAAAGTGAATATTGTTGAGATGGGCGAAACAAAGTACGCAGGGGAGCGCGCCCCTTTCCTCTTCCCAGCTCAATTCGATGACTAATATACTCAATTAAGAGGATGCCGAACATACATTCCTACCATTTTTTTTGCAAAAGGTCGATGTACTGCTTACTCTAATGTTTTCAAATTTATTCTAAACAACTTTACAATACAGTTATTTTAAATAATTTAAAATTATTTATCTTTATTTAGTTTTCAGTTGCAATCAATCAAACACTCAAAGAAGTAGATCCTTCCATCCGAATAATAGCGGAACCCGGTAGATACTATGTTACTTCAGCATTTACGAGCGCAGCCTATATTTTTGGTAAAAAAACCGTTATGAAAGAGGATAAAAAGACATTTATGTATTATGTCAGTGATGGTGTATATGGTAGTTTTATTGAAGAATTGTTACACATTAAAGCAAGGCATCCAGTTCCTTTAAACGTAAGTATATAATATTGTAAAAGTTAGGATATTTTACATCAAATAAATAAATAAGAGATTAAAATATTTTTCTATTTACTATTGGGGTCCATTTAAATATAATAATTATACTTTTCAACAATTTATTTCATCATTATTTAATATTTTTATATCTATTTACAAATGCTACATTTAAATAAAATTACACTATAAGGTTCCAACTGATTACTAGAAATAATATGTTATTGACTTTGATTATAACGAATCATAACAATTATAGAGCTTCGTGCAGCAAACAGCCAGCTTACATTTCGAGTTGGCTCTATTTAAGCAGTGTTAAACAGCAAATTTAGGTCCATCTGCTAATGCAAGTTACCCGTGGTTGTAGAATATTTTTTTCTACCCTACGGCCGGAAAGCGCCAACTTCCCGGCCGCTGCACGAAACGAAGTTGTCGCTTTCCGGCTCACATGTTTGTCCACCTCGGCTTCGCCTCGGCCGACAATTACATGTGATCTGAGACATTTCTTATTTTACTGGCCTAGGGTCGTAATATACTATTAAATGCACGAGGGCGTTTTGATAGTTATTGATTTAAATACCGTAAGATATGTTTATCATGCAGAAATAAGAAGTTTTAATAGTCTCACTTTTATGTTATAGCCATCACCACATTTGACGAAATATACATCTACGGTGTGGGGTCCTACATGCGATTCCTACGATGTAGTATTGAAAGACGAACTATTGCTTGAGTTTTATGTTGGAGATTGGCTTGCTTGGTTAGATACTGGTTCTTATTCAACATGTTTATCTTCCGAATTTAATGGTTTCAAACCTCCACAAATATATCCAATAGTAAAAAGGAATGATTGGTAAGCTAATTTTTTTTTAAATAATATGAGAATGGTAAATTTAATGTTTTATGTATCAATATATACAAAAAAAAATCATTTGAGATTGAAAATGCAAGAAAAATTAAAAAAAATTCGAGCACCTCAAGAGTTAACGCAATGCCTTCGGGCAATAGCAATCACAAGTAAATAAATCTTTTTTGAAGTAAAAAAAAGCATGGCAAAGAAAAAAAAGGAAAAAATCAATTAATTGCTCCTATGTGTATAGTATATAGTTCAAATATAAAATATGTTTATACATTCTACATATTTTTTCAATAATTTACAACTACATTAGTATTTACAAAAATTACAGATTATTTCTTATTCTTGAAATCCTTTATTAGCTGCCACTGATAATATGTCAACACAAAAGTACTACCTATGTTAAGATATTAATAATGCAAAATAGCCTACCTACCTAGAACGCAACTAACATACATGTACTGCGGGTGTGTTTCGATAGAATTTTCAGTAATGTTCCAGTAGTTCCTGCAGTCTGAAAGTAATGAAAATTGTTACGTTGGTATTTGCTGACTGAAAGTGTTGTAGATGCGTTCCGCGTCAGCGTTCTTTCTAAAATATTCTGCAATAATCCGTGATGACTGTGATATTACTAACTTAAAATACTTTGTTATTTTGTTGAAGTTAAAATTCAATACGCAAAAAATGGCTGAGAAATGCACAAAATCATTAGTTTTAGAAGATGCTGCTACATCACAAAAAATTTCTACTTTCTAAAGTCGAATTAGTGAAAATTGCTCCCCTATTTCAATTAGTGGAAAAAACTACTAATTTATTAGTGAATATTCACTATTTCATTAGTGGTTTTTAAAAAAATACTAATTATATTAGTAAAAACTACTAAATGAAGTAGTGAATATTCACTAATAAATTAGTAGTTTTTTCCACTAATTGAAATGGGGGATCAATTTTCACTACTTCAGCTTTAGAGCTTACAAAAGCTTTGAACTCGTTGTTGTACTATTTGTGATAGGAATATTATTTATAACTTATTAAAACAAGATAAATTATTAAATAGTCTGAAGAACTAAATCTAAAACCTTATTTAATGAGTCAGTTATCTTATAGATCAAAAGTCTAAATCGTAACAGTCCGTCAAGACTGCACTCTATATAATATTGAAATAATCTTGAAAAATTCTATAATCTTGAAGTTACTGAAATTTATATTACTAAATGATGTAAGAAAATTAACTCTGCGCAAAATTTTATGAAGGTTGCCTTGGTTTTTTCTTCTGTTATCGGTCAACGGCAACAACGTTTTTAAATAATCTTTTCCTCCTACACAACGTAAATGTCTTGGAAATTTATTGTTCTTAAATGATTATCAGGTTCAATAACTGATAAAAACTGATAATAGATACGCAAATGTGGATACATCAAATCTTTTTCGAAGTCGTTCATAAAATTGAAAAATATTTGCTTTGGTGCATATTATGACACGTGTCGACGGGTTGTCCCTCTCTCCCTGCAGGAGCTCCCCGTTCCTCGCGCACCCCCTCGCGCAGCCAACTCGGTGTTTTGTTTACATTTTCACCTACTTTTATTCCAAATGCCTTGTAAGCGACCAATATCCCTCTGTGTTTTTATTCTTTATTATTTATTTATTCGAATGATCTATATCATTTAACTTTATCTCTCAACTTATTAAAAGAGATTGTTATGTTCAAAGGTCACATAACCTCTCCCATAACGCCCATAACTCTCCCATAAGAGCCTATGTTTAAAACTCGATTTTCAAGAATTTTTTTCTCGAAAAAATGCTCAGTACCTATAAAATATTAAAAAATTCAGACTACTTTATCTAAGTAATGACATATTAAAATTTCAAAGACTTATGTTATCTTTGCTGTAACCATTGAACGTCTTTAAATGATAAGCAAAATTATTTCTCCGTACATACTGTAATACACGCGCGAAACTGTAGCAAGCGAATCACTCCGACTCTTACGAGATGCACACCGACTTTGCCTCTGTACCATTCATTAGTGTTAATTATTAATAAACCTTTCTTTATACATATCACAAATAGTATTTATTGTTATGACATTGATAATATACTACAAATGTGCAACAAAGGGTTGCCACATGGGCGCTGAACAAAAAAAAACTTGGAAAGCTACGGAGTGATTTGGAACAAGAAAAAGAAGAGCTCAAAGTTTAAAGGAAATATATAAACAGTGATCAACTGCTGAATTCAAGAAAACCAGTGGATAGTTCGTTCAAAGAAATGGCTATACCCATAGGATCAATCAACGAATATACTCGTTCGGAGAATTGGTCAATGTATCATGAGAGATTTTTTGAGTAATTTCGATGTTTGGGCTCTAAGAACATATAAAAAAACAAATATACATAACGTTTGGAACATATTTTTGATAATTTAGATATATAGTTTGAATAGGTACAGATTTGTATTGGATTTGAATGTTTTTTGGACCCTCACATATCATAAATGTACAAAATTGCCATATTTTACTGTATTTCTCTCGCGAGAAAGCTTGAATAGCTAAGCGCGAAGATAAAACTCTTAATATTAAAATTAGATCATTTTGGTTGCTTCAAAGTCAAACCGCTTTTTATCAAAGGAAACAAATTTGCAAAACACATTACGATAGTCTACGTTTATGGCTTGAAACAGCTGTTCTATATTATTTATAGAAATGGGTACAATTAAAATTTGAAGTAACCAGAAATGATCTCTACAGAAAGATTCAGGTTATTATTTTATTACTCTTTAAAAATCCTCTAAAATTTTAATGATAAATTTTCTTTTTAATATTAATTTATAATTTTGTAATTTTTACATACCATACTATTACATAAAGCTACCACAGAGTGTAAAGACCCAAAAGATTACCATACATTATAAAAAAATTCTCTAGAAGTATAGGAAAATTTACTATACTGTATTGTAAAATTTAGTGTAAAGTATGGCAATTTCTTGGGTTTCTATATAGGTCATCTAGGCACCTACAATGAAGGGAATTTCAAGCTGAATTTAAAGGAGGGAGCCACACCCGTTTCTCGCAAACCCCGACCAATATCATATGCTATTGCTATGCGATGTTAGTAGCTGTAGAGAGTAGTGAATGGGCTACCCCGATTGTAAAAGTAACAGATAGATACGAATTTGCCGAGAATCACTCAGTATTTTCTAAACTTGTTATGGAGTAACCCATATAACATTGAATATTGTACCAACATTGCCTCAATGTTGCTTTGCCACTTTCGACATATTCGCGAATATTTCCTCAAGGTTAATAAACTCGTATGCAACCCTGAGGCAATATTGCTGGACTCCCATGATTTCTGTTTTTCCATTGCTTTTGTGACTTCATATATTAGTGCTATCCATGGTTGCAATACTGCAACAATATTTGTACAAGATTTAGTAATACGAGAGAAATGTTAGAAATATGTAACTGATATTTTCAATATTTATGTTTCGTTTTCTGCATATTACCTCCTCTTTTTAGTAATACTGCAGCAATATTCGTCCAAAATTTTACAATACCAGAGAAATATTGGTTATAGGTATTTATAATTATACTTTTTCTAGATTTTTCTTTCGATTTTGAAATACTGCAACAATATTACCCAAAGACTCAATAACATTATAGAGAAACATAAAATTTTAAATGTTTCAAAATTAATTTTTAAAACGAAATTTATTTATTTGACATAGATAAGGCGTCAAAATTTGAGTCCCCATTCCCCATTGTGAAGGGGATATAAAAAACAAGGCAAGCCTTGTAATTCGGACTCTTCGTAAAGAGTGATTTGAACAGTTGAATTACACAGCTTATATACCCTCGGCCTTCTGATGCATCCGCAGAAAGCACTATCGGCACGCCGCATAGCGATAACAAATGGGAACTTTTGATGGGCGTCGCTCGATGAGCAAGCTTCGGATATTTATTCGCTATGCGGCGCGCCGATAGCGCTTTCTGTAGTTACACTGGATGGCTGAGAGTATATAAGCCGTGTAATTCAACTGTTCAAATCACTCTTTAAAAGAGTGAAATAAATTGATTTCGTTTTAAAAATGGTTTTAAAACATAAACATTTAAAATTTTATGTTTCTCTATAACGTTATTGAGTCTTTGGGGAATATTGTTGCAGTACAAAATCGAATGAAAAATCTGGAAAAAGTATAATTATAAATACCTATAACCAATATTTCTCAGGCATTGTAAAATATTGGACGAATATTGCTGCAGTATTACTAAACAGAGGAGGGAATATGCAGAAAAATGTAGTTTTGAATTTAACATTCCTATCACGTTATTAAATGACGATGAATATTGTATAATATCAGTTATACATTTCTAATATTTCTCTTGTGTTGCTAAATCTTGCACAAATATTGCTGTAGTATTGCAACCATGGATAGCACTAATATAGGAATTCACAAAAGCAATGGAAAAACGGAAATCATGGCTGTCCACCAATATTGAGGAAATAGTCGCGAAAATGTCGAAAATGGCAAAGCAACATTGAGGCAATGTTGGTACAATATTCAATGTTATAGGATGGGAAGCTTCGCTTCAGGCCTCTTCCAAAGAGAAATGGATACATAGCTGTCAGCTATCGAAGGGGGTTAATAAAGTTTTTTGATGAATTTTTAAGTATTATGGGGCCTGACCTCGAAACTCATAATAAGCGTTTGAGAGAAGTATTGAAAAAACTGAGAGATGCCGGTCTTAGAATGCAGAAATCTAAGCGTGTTTTTGCAACAGATAGATTTAAGTTTTTAGGTTACGAAATAGATAAAGAGGGTATTCATGTACCTAAAGATAAAATTAACGCAATAGCACAGGTTAAAAGGCCATAATCACTACAAGAGTTACGGTCTTCCTAGGCATGCTAAACTATTACTCGAAATTTATTAAGGCTTATTCTAATATTGTGAAACCGTTATATAAATTATTACGGAAAGATAGTAAATGGGGTTGGACACGTAACTGCAAAAATGCGTTTAAAGCCACGAAAGCGAGCCTAGCCGTCAAAATAACGACCGACGCGTCTCCGCGGCACGCATCACCTCACTGCACCACAGGGGTGAGTCCTGCTAAAAATGTAATTTTAAATTTAGAACAAATTGGGATTTACTGAAACCAGTGGTGGGGGAGAAAGTAACTAAAAAAACGAAGAAAAGCTGCATTTTAGTGGCAATAGGAAAATAGAATTTAAGGATAACGAAGTAGTAATGGCGAAAGATTATGCGAGTGGCAAATGGCCGAAAATTCAAATTATGCATAAATTAGGATCAGTCTTATACGCGGTGCGAACTGATGATAACCGTAAAGAGAAGAGGCATGCCGATCAGTTTCGTGCATGTAACCTTCCGCCAGTCACTTCTGTCAATAACAGTAATATAATTGTAAGCGCAGCGATCTCACTTCGAATATGATTGATAGAGCGTTAACAAATAATGAAATCGAGCGTCAAAGCGGAAAAGAGGCTTTGTCGACAGGTGAAAAAACATTATTTATTGCAAAAAGTATAAGTTTCACATCTTGGAGTCGTCGTGGTAATTATACCATCTAGTGCGGAAAATTTTTCTGGCAAGGGTCAACTATAAAATAAGTGCAAAAGCCGCTGACCTGTCGCGTCTTCTTAATTTCCGGACCTCTTGGCGCGACGATACCTTAATTTCACTATCGCCTGTGTACATTGATCGCCGACATGTCTGGTGAGAAGTGTTTCATGTGCTCGGATAAAGGCCCCGTAAGGCTAGGAACTGCCATGCAGTGCACGAAGTGGACGGCATTTTTTCACCAAACATGCTCTGAGAGGACCAAGCTACTGCAGGGCGGTGCCTTCAGGAAATGCTGCGAGGAGGCTGCCAACAACCAGCAGTCGAGGAACGCAAGTGGGTCTGGGAAAGCAAGCAGGGCTCATTCGCCTCACTCTCTCTCGCTGAGGGATCCCCTCACTGCAGCTCAACAAACTCTGGTCGAAGATCAATGATCGTATGAATGACATGGATAAAAAGCTGGTGCGCATGAACGATATTGAAGCCAAAATCAATGCACTAGCAGCCCTGCAATCTAAGGCTGATACATCTCACTAGAGACTCACTATTGTAGAGAAGAACTAGTCAGCAAGTTTTATTGATACGGATTCTGTAGCTACAGAAGTTCAGAATAGAATGGGGAGAGTTGGCAACGTAATCCTATATAATGTTGATGAACCCGTAGACGGCCTTTCTACCGCGGATTTGGCTAGGGCCAAGGATTTACTGGGTGGTATCAATATAGACTTATTGTTAGATAGAATAGCTGTGATACGTCTGGGAAAGCCTGAGCCAAGCAAAACAAGGCCATTATAAGTCAGCCTCACCTCACCTAGGGATACCACAGAAGTCGAAGCTCCTTGACCCGATCTCAGTGTCTACTGACAGGACTGAGCTGCAGCAAAAACACATGCGGAATATGAAGGCCGAACTTGAACGTCTCGACAATGATGACCCACGTCATCCCAAAACCATCAAATACGTGTCAGGTACCCCCACCATTGTGGATCGAGACCATGCCACCACGCCTACAAAAAACTAATTTCTCCCAACTCTACTTTACACATTCTATATCAAAACGCCAGATCTTTAAACAATAAAATGGACTCTCTTACGTAATTATTTTTACAGAAACATGGCTAAAACATCCACCCTTCATTCAGATCTTAGCCTCATGGGTTTGAATGTGTATTGATTCGACCACTGTCTCATCGATTCTAACCTAATCCGTTGGGGTAGTGTTCTCGTTGCTGTAAAATCATTATGTTTGAAGTCCAAACTGGTGTGTCTTGGCATGAACTCGGAGTCGGTTTTCGTGTCTCTCACCATGGCCGGAATGAAGGTCCTGGTAGCGTTCTATGAACGAATCCCAAATCCAGCGTACATCGAGGACCTTATCACCAACTTACATATTCACCTCCAGCTGCTTCAGGCCAGCCTTCTTGAGAACGTGCCGCCCGCAATTACCTCTTGCTCCCAGATGCTGATCGAAACGTGCAATTTCCACAGACTGGCACAGCTCTCCACCGTTTCCATGAAAAGGGTATATTTTGGATCTTATTTTCGCATCTCCGAGCCTTCCTTACTCTCCTCATAGAGAGAATGGGATGCTGTAATTGGTCTCGCTACCGGAGTGATGGACAGACTGAATCGGATTGGGAGAGAAGAAGAAAGAGGAGAAAAAGAAAGAAGAGAAGAAGAAAGAAGAGATGAAGAAAGAAGAGAAAAAGAAAGAAAAAAAGAAAGGAGATGTAAAATTTTTATGACTAATTATGCTGATAAACTTATGATATTCAAATAGATTTATAAAAGGTAAATTAGTTACAATGTAAATATTATTAAAAATTGAATTGTAGATTTTATCACCCTCCATTGTTTGTAGTTTTTGGTTTGAATGTTTCTCGATCAGGCGGGGGGGGTTATATTGAAATAAAACAACTTTTATTTCTAGCTAATTTTAGCGACGTTTCGTTGGCGGATCTGCCAACCTCTTCAGGCTATTTTTATTAAACAGATGTTAATTTTTTAAACCTTAATAGTACAATACACACATAATATAATTTAACGCAACAACAATACCTTTAAAATTTTATAATGTTAACACATGTTAACAAGTCAGTGATCGAATTTCGTACGTCAATAATAACTTACGGAAATGCGACAAAGTACACATAGATACCGGCGTTTATATACCCCGTTGAGCTGAGTATATACACGGAAACCAAAACAATAACAAATCACAGCTAGCATTTAAATTTCCTCAATACCGGAATTTAATTTAATGTTTGTTGAATAAAAATAGCCTCAGATCCGCCAACGAAACGTCGCTAAAATTAGCTAGAAATAAAAGTTGTTTTATTTCAATATAACCCCCGCCTGATCGAGAAACATTCAAACCAAAAACTATTATTAAAAATATTACTTATGTCGACTGTAATTTACTATATACTGATAAGAATTTTTCCATCGGTCTTACAGTATAAATTAAATTAATTTAATTTTTGCATTTTAATTAATGCATCGAAAGAATGCAAACAATGTTCTTTGATCACATGTAATTGTCGGCCGAGGCGAAGCCGAGGTGGACAAACATGTGATCTGAGGCTTTCTTTTTTACTGGCCATGGTCAGTATACTATTTTTCTGCTCGACGGCGCCGGAAAGCGACAACTTTGTTTCGCGCAGCGGCCGGGAAGTTGGCGCTTTTCGGCCGGAGGGCAGAAAACTATATTGATGTTCATATATGTTCATTCTAAGAAATCGGAATAATGTAAATTTAATGGTAGAGTCAAGAAACTTAGATAACATTTATCATTCTTTATTAATTTAAGTTAAAATGGAAAGTTAGAGAGGGGAAGGTGATTGGTGGTGGGGATAAGAGAAAAGAAGGGGGTATAGGTATATAAGGAGGAGTATCGCGGGTTTCATTTCAGTCCCTGAGGAGGTGCCGGAGCGGGCTCGAAACGTTGGGCAATTTGGTGGTGGTGGGTGAGGATTTTTTCCAGGTTTAATCAAGTTTTTATTTCAGATTCTGCGGGGGTGATTATAAACAAGGGCAATCTGACTGCCATTAATATTAATTAATTTAATTTAAAGTAAGACCGATGGAAAAATTGTTATCAGTAAATACAAAATAAATAGTTAAATCAAATGTGAGAGAGCAATATTTATTTTTATCTTCATTTACGAAATGCGTAGAGTTTAAATATACACACTGATTGCGCAGTCACTGTTATAAAGATCTCTCGATTCATTCTTACTGAAACGTACAATAACATCGCGGACCGCTAATCCTCATCGGAATGTGTGTATTTTTCGCAGCATCACCCCGCGTATATTATTTTTGCATCTAATCTCAGAATTATAAATTTTCTATGTGACAATTTTGACTCGGTCTATAAAATTTACTATTTAACAACGACTACAGCAAGTTACTCCGTATCTCTATATTGACAGTATAACAAATTTCATGACTTGTTTTAAATGCGCCGCCGCACCGTGGGCTCTCCCACGCAGGACCTGGTGACACTCGCTGTGGATCCTCACGTCCGCGGGGCCTATCGATCCAATTACGTTTTCCGAAGTCTCCTCCTGGTGATGGAGTTTTTGACGAACTTGGTGAATGATCTTTGGCATTTGGACAGAAAGTGACAACGTAGCAGTCCTGCTCGAGCTGTTGATGGTTTGATGTCCTGAGTGGAAAGAGGACGAGCGCTCTTCTCTATATACGGCAGGAAGCCCGCCGTTCGCATCATACGCAATTAGCGCGCCCTAGCATAATTTATATTTGGCCGTGCGCAAAGCACAATTGCGCGTGAAATAAAATTGTCACAAAGAGACGAAGAAAGAAGAGAAGAAGAGAAAAAGAGAAGAAGAGAAGAAGAAAGAAGAGAGGAAGAAAGAAAATAAGAAGAAAGAAAATAAGAAGAAAGAAGAGAAGAAGAAAGAAGAGAAGAAGGAAGAAGAGAACAAGAAAGAAGAGAACAAGAAAGCAGAGAAGAAGAAAGATGAGAAAAAGAAAGAAGACAAGAAGAGGAAGTCGTATGACCGATCGTCAGATGAACGATCTTGGCTACGTTACCCTAGGCGGCTCGGCAGTTTAGTTAGTTCTTTTTCTTTTATTATTATAGTTTAATCACTCTTGTTAACAATCTAACACTTTGACGCTTAGTTTATAGAAAATCAATATGGTTTAATAAATAAATTTGTATAGGATTTATTGGGAAAAGCCATTGGCATAAAAACCCAGATTTATTCGACTAACAAAAAATTTGTACATCTACGTATGCTTGAAATATAATTGACGTTACACACGCACAAGTCACAATATTAGAACACGATTTTCTCGAATCTCACGACTGGTAGTCGGACGCAATTCATAGCCATGAGGCCAGATGTTTTGGTTTAAGCGCGGAATTATCCGCGAGTTTACACACGAACAGTCGTGGTCGCAAAGATTGATTCCGTATGGAATCCGTCAGCCAAGGAGGCGAAAATTGCGGGTTTTATTGTCGTGTTAATACGCGACGGGAAATTAGGTTGTTACTCGTGAATGCGCGAGGAGCTCCGTACGCTTACCGATGTCATCGTGACTGACTTACGTGTGTCGGCCGTTTAGCGCCCTCTCGCCGCGCTCTTTTCACCCTACCTAGGTATACTATACATACTACACACGCGTCACGCTCACACACACAGCGCAATCCGCGCATGCGCACATTGGCAGTATCGGACATGCGACTTTCTAAGTGTTACGACGTAACATCAGATGATGTAGGCGTAGGCAAAGGCGTAGGCTGCCCCTCGCGAAGTAATGCTTAACGGCGGTTTCCGCGGGGGAGTACACACTCAGCCGAGGGGAGGTCCTGATAAAAAGATCAGCAGGAAGATTTTCAGTGGATATTGTAGCAGTGGCCGAGCCCTACATAATTACATCTTTTTATGCGTAAAGACATTTTTTTCTAATCTTCTCTAGAAAAAAATCACACGTACATATTACACACACACACACACACACACACACACACACACACACACACACACACACACACACACTCACACACACACAAGGGCAACAAACCACCAGAGGAACCGTCATATTATCGCCCATTATGCTTGCTAGATTAATCCGGGAAAACGCTGGAACTTTTCATTTTTAACCGGATCGAGAACGCTACTGGACATCTTCTAGGAGACAAACAGTAGGGTTTCAATAATCGACGCCATTAACCAAGTAGTCGGTGAAGGGAATGAGGCTATCTTTGGAAAGTGGTGTAAAGGCGGGAGCAAGAAGTATTGTCTGCTCGTAACCTTAGATGAGAGGAATGCTTTCAATTCAGCCAGGTGGAAGAACATCTGCCAGGCGCTGGATAAGCTAGATGTACCGGCATATCTGAAGAACGTGATTAAGAGCTACTTGACGCACCGATTACTAGTCATACACTAGTATTCTATGTCATAATACAGAAAATGGCCCAAAATAATATCAGATAACTGGAGGAGTCCCGCAGGGCTCGGTGTTAGGATCTTCTCTGTGGAATATCATGTATGATGATCTACTCAAGATCCAGCTGCCACCAGGAGCAGAGATGGTAGCCTTTGCAGACGACGTGGGACTGATTATCACTAGAAAGGATTTGGAGGAAATTCGACGCATTTTTGGAGACTATTATGAAGAAGTGCGGTGGTGGATGAAATCAGTTGGGCTCGAGCTAGCTGACCATAAAACCAAAAGTGTGCTCTTTACGAGTCGGAAGAAAGTAGAAACCATGACCCTTGACGTGGGACAATGCACCATAACCTCTCAGCCGAATGTTAGGTATTTGGGAGTGATGTTAGACACAAGACTGAACTTTCAGGCTCATGTAAAATACGCTGCAGCCAAAGCAGCTGGAGTGGCCAATGCATTAGCGAGGCTCATGCCGAACATAGGTGGACCTCGTTAACTTCGAAGGAAACTTTTAGCTTCAGTGATGACTTCGATACTCACACATGGAATAGCCATCTGGGGTAAAGCCCTCAAGATTGAGAAATATCGACGCAAGACGGCAGCAGTCAACCGAATCAGTGCTCTCAGGGTCTCCAGCGCCTTCCGAATGGTATCAGATGATGCAGTATGTATCATGCCCATTGAGATACTGGCACTGGGGAGGAAGCAGCTATATGAGCAACGAAGCAGTATCCTAGCAGAACAAGAGAAACTACAGACCATCATGAGGCAGGACAGCCTCCAACGATGGCAAGAGAAATGGGACGCATCCGAGAAGGCGAGCTGGACACATTTCATCCCTCAGATTAATGACTGGGTTAACCGTAAACCCGGAGAAGTCAACTATTATCTGACTTAGATGCTCTCAAATCACCGATGCTTTAGGGCCAACCTTCACCAGTTTAAAGATGAGGAGACACCACAGTGCCCGGCGGGTTGTGGAGTGCCCGAGGATGCGGAACATGTATTCTTCTGGTACCAGCGCAACACTGACGAGAGAAAGTAACTGGAAGACACACTGGGATCAACA
>JAPYZO010025627.1:0-14164 GCA_030522905.1 Torymus flavipes | reverse complement strand
GTTTTTTAATTCTCCACACCATACCTTGGTAGAAATAGCTATTCGAATCAAATAAAACAATTTACAACTACACTACCATTAGATTCAATCAAGCATCTATTCCATTCCAAATAAAACATTACACTCTCCGCAAGTCATATTTTCGTTAAATTCCGAACTCTTTTGAACTGAATTTTTAAATAAGATTAAAGATAATAATCAAAACTTATTCAATACAAATCTCAATATATGAAGTACCGAGTGAGTACTTCTTCGCCGCTTACACATACTCTCGATAGTTAGTTGCAAATGAATGTACTCCCAGATTTCCTGAGCTCACGCCACTTTTTATCCGCATGTGGACAGGACACGCACGTTGACGCTTATTTATGCGATGAGATAATTTCATAGATGGATATGTTAATTCATAAGCACACACTTTTGCGCGTATAAATTACGCGTGAGCAGCCTGTGTGTTTATATACATATATTGTGCTAACGTCCTCGCTATTGAATCATTACATCCGCATGCACGCGGGGAGTTATTTTGAGCTATCGATTCAATAAGCGATTTCTCGCAACAGCGAGATGAAAAAATTTAAATTAATTATTTATATACATTAATTGCTTCATTAGAGTGAAATCCATATATCGGTTCATTACTTTTCAATATCTTGTTAGGTGAAAACCGGTAATAAGCAATTATCATATAATATCCTCAATAGTCATCCGTACAAATCAATTTCATAAAACAGCTTTCTATTTACAATTTAACTTCAAAAATAATGAATGATTTCATTCTTTCATTATTTAACACTTTTAACATTTTAAAAAAATTTTGAAAGTCTCTTCATAAATAATTCATACATAAGTGTTTTAAAATTTTAATGATAGTGACAATTTTGTATTTCTCGTAAACTTGATAGATATTGCAATTTTCGAGTTCATTTAATTTGTAGGTCGAATAATGGTACTCAAAAATTATTATACATCTCCGCTTTAAAAAAATAATTTTATAAAGAAAGCTGTTTCGAAAGCTACCTCGAACTACTTTGAAGCTGCTCATAAATCAAACTATCCAAATACTTTTTAATCCAAGTTTGTTTGCAATGTCGTCAATGACATAAATAATCTTATTACTAATTACTAATATTCGCGTCTATAGAATAACACTATTAATTATATTTTTAAAGTATAAGTTGATAAAAAATATGGCTACCCCATATTATAATGTGCAAATAAGTAGTTGAAAACTTCATGATCCTTATAACCAAAAGAAACTGCATTAAATATGTATATATATATTTTGCATTTGCCACAGATATTAAAAATACTAATTTTAAAATGAAACTGAAAATATTTCAGAATATAGTTTAAAACTCATAGGAATATAATTTCACCTATTTTATTAATAATTTGAAAAAAAATCCATTATTAATTAATACAATACACTTTTTACCCACACTACCATAATTAAAGGTAGTATATTATAACAAAATCGTTGCTTCGTATTTACGGATAAATAACGATACGTCCATAAATAGCCTGACATGTAGTATTACCGCAATGCAGGAATAGAGCCGAGAATCGGCTTCCTTCCGGGTAAAGGTGCGCGCAAACTCCTTAGCATGCACGTGCATCTCCGTTGTGGCAACGATCGTTTGCGCGCAGTGCAAGTATATACAAATGTAGGACTTGCGTACTGATGGGAATAGCTGCGTAGTGCGCGTACGTCGTTATACCGGTATTCCAAGGATGCGACGTGTGAAACTGAGCGTCGCATTTATATCCGATCCAATTTTGACTTGGACTGGACTGTTGAATACGCATAAGATCGATTGTTCTGCTTCGTGTTTATGCCTTTGCTAAGTCTTAGTTTATGTGCTAGACAGCGAAAGAGCCATAAGTTATGGATCAAATAACCATACAGGGATTACAATAAATACATCAATAGTGAATTAGGCTTTGTATTTAAAATAAGTAAACTGTCATACTTGTATAACTGTACTCAAATCTCTCAAATGATTAAAAATATTTATCGCTGTATTTTAGAAAGTACATTATGTATAAGTACTATTTTGAAAAGTCAGTGTATAAAGAGGCAGCATTAATATTTTGCACAGAAGAGAAAGAGCCTTTCGGTTACCGCAATCAATCTTTTTCCCATCTATTGTATAGAGTCAGCATTAAATTTGTCAGTTTTGCTAAATTACTGTAAAGGTTTCCATTTTTCGTTAGTTACGCCAAGGTGAATCGATCGAGCTGTCGGAAATGAAAGTTGCACCTCGCGCCTCGCAAGAATGTTAAGACTCAAAGCCATATCAGTTTCGACTATACGTACAGCTTCATATACATTAAATTAGAATCATTACGAAAACCACCAATCATTAAACGATTACGGCACATAGTTGTATTTCAATAAATATAACACCGCTGCGGTGCCGAAAAAAAGGTGCGTAATTTATTTACTAACATGTAATTACAGAGCGAGCAAAGGAAGCAGTCTCTCACGCACCCGTAACACATTCTCGCGCCTCGAATAAATCGAGACTTCTTTCGCGGACAGATCGGAAAAACGAGATCACGTGAGCGGCAATACACCGCTTCACACACACATACGCGCAAATAGAAAACAGACATCCACGAAATGGTAGCTTAACGCTCTCTCGCGCGTTCTACGCTCTCTCTCTCTCTCTTTCTCTCTACACGCGGCAAGAGAGGGGCGAGGCGCGAGGGGAGGAACGGAGACTCGAGTTTTATCGGGCGTACACCGGCGCCGCGTGCTAATTAAACTGACGTGAAATAATCGCGGACCGTTTCACGATTGATCGTTGATCGAGAATGTGCGCGCGCTTGCGCGTTCGTTTCTCTCATCTCTCCTCCCGTCCCGCTCTTCTTCACTCTCTGCCTTTAGCTTTTGTTGGAGGCGAGGGTAGTCCCTAACGAGGCTAAGCCCAAAGCTCCGAGAGTAGGAGAGAGAGTCGCGCTGATGCCAATCTCATTTGTCTTAGAATGCCTGCCGTGTAGTTGGCCGCGTCGATAGCGCAAAGAGTTGGCTTTATCGGTCTCTCTTTTCTCGTCTACTCGGCTGATTTGATTTTTATACGCAAGAGAGATTAAACCGTTCAGCGTTGATTGGGAAGTAACTGTTCCGTTCGCGAGCTTATCGCCGAGCTGTCGGATTTTTCGCGCTCGCGCTTACTGCGAAAAGTGTTGGACGCTGTTTTTCATTATTTCATTAGACTATATAATCGCATTTCTAATGCATTGCATTAAAAGAGCCGATAGAAATCTTATTAAACTATTGTGCGGGTATGATGGCACTTAAAGGGACCGTGCATGACTTTCGAAAAACGAGGCTTGGATAGTAGATTTATCTCAGAGTCAAGCCAAGCAAAACCTTTTCTCAAGCTGCAAAATCCTAAATGTGCAATATTTATATAAAAGGATGATCTTTTTAGAAAAAGACAGCTTTTTTGGAAATATTTCAGAGATTTTGTTAGAGGTTAAGCGAAAGCGCTTTTCTCTACTTGATGACTCCTTTTTGGCCATTCCAGAAAATTTAAGTCGGCAATAAAGTATAGAGCTTAATTTAAATTTACGAGTTTCTTGAAGTTTTTAGGTGAAAAATTTTAGGACAATAAAAAAATTACAATTACATTATAATTTTTCATTTAGATGAGATTACAAAATTTTCTATGAATAGACCTCATGGACGAATTGAAAACTGAGGTACAATAACATAAATTATGTGAATAAAAATTTATATCTATAAAACGCACAACGTTCTTCGAAAGAAGTAGGTCAATTAGCTTTCCTAGTGAATTCCTATAGTTTTACTATAATTTTAGAAAACCTAACGTATAGATCCGGACCAAATTTACTTGAAAATTTCTACTACGGAAAAAGAAAAAAAAATTACGAGAAAGGTATCTAATTCAACAGCGTTAACAGGGCATCTCTATAGCATACGCTTTCACTAGGGCGAGTAATGCCCCGCTAGGAAAATAATCGAATGAACAACGCACTCTCTTGCATTTTTCGGCCCAAAAAGAATGCTAACTGAAAAGCCAGAGCGAGACAGGGGTCGCAAGCGCGACTATAGATATATATAAGCCACGCTCGTCGCGGGTTGGACTAGTGCTTGCAGAATTTATGTGATTTCCAAGCCGCGAGCACCTCCCTCGCCTCTTCCTCGTTCCAGAGCGCCCCGTGGATCCCTTGGACGCGGATAATTACAGAGCGCTGCAGGATGGATGCGTGTCGGCCGGGCTTATCTCGCGCCCAGCCCGCTTATACGCCTACGCGAGAGAGAGCGAATATCGCTCTCTGCAACGCGGCGCGTGGATACACTCGTTCGGTCGGCTCTTGCCATTACGCCTTTTGCAATTTTTTGTCCAAAATTTATTCTAATTTTCATTGTTACTGAAATCTATCAGTGAAGGTGATTAATCAGGGTGAATAAACAAAGGTTCAATTAATACTGGTAGTTAAGTTAATCAGGTAAATTTAGGGCTGCACGTGAGCAAGACAATACGATATTTCCGTACTTATATTGTCTCGCTCTTGTAAATTCTTGAAAATTTCTCTCTTGTCTTGGTATTTTTACTCAATATGAAAAGTATTATCGTCTTGTCTTGAAATTCTTGTTGATATAGGAGTTACGCAGACATACAACAGTAACCAAGTCCGTATTAAAAAAAAGCTGAAACCCAAATCGCCAGGGGATGCGAGGTTTACGTATAGAAGAGGAAGGCATGCAGAAATGAAATAGTAAGTTTTTTTAAATAATTGACGCGTTCACTGTCGCCCATCTCCGTAGAACTCTTTTTTTGCAAGGACCTCGCGCACCCCCCGGGTATTTTGGTTTTAGATCTTTTTAAATGATTCACAGTTTAAATTGTCCTTAAATTTAAGAAACTTTAAAGTTACAAATGTTACTGAATTTTAAGAATAATTTAACTGGACGTAAATTAATTTAAAAATTCTCTAGGTTTAATACAAAAACAATACAATTTTGGGTACATATATAAATAAATGCCAAATTTGAAATATGATTTTTCCCGCTATAGGTATATGCGCCAACGACCAGAGTCTGGTTCATGTCTGCGTCATCACACCTTCTCGCTGTGGCCTCACGTACCTAATAAAGTAAGCTGGACCGAGGGGATATAGCAGTGCCGGAGCGCATCGTTGATTACAAATTATTACGATCAGAAAATGTTATTATTAAGTTATTTTCAAGACAATACAAGATTCTTGACACCACAATCTTGATATTGTATCGAAAACTGTATATATAAATATTTTATCGATTATTGTCTTGGATATTTAAGCAAGACAATGCAATATCAAGATTAATCTTGCTATATCAGCCCTAGGTAACTGTTATGTTTTTTAATTAAATCGTCGAAATAAGTGAATAAATCTGAAATCTTATAATTCATTAAATTTCTTGATAATTTACCAATATATCCTGATAAAAATTACTATATGATATTTAAAGATAATATTCGCAGTAAGTTTACTGTAAATTAATGAATCTTGCTCTTCGTGCAATTGAATATTTATTCAGAGGAAGCAATGCATATAAAAATAGTCTTAAATTACTAACCATACAGTTTTTGAGATTTTTCAAAAACCGGAGTAACAACTCAGAAAAACATTATCTCATTTTACTGCGTATCAACTTAATTGAAAAAAAGCATCGGAAAGAGAGAGGTGACGGAAGAATGGAATAACTCTGTTAGATGTATCGGCAGTAATCTTATAGAAAGTAATAAGGGATATCTGAAATATTCACGCGGCGTCTAATAAGTAACTATCCATCTGCATGTAAAGCGCTCCTCCATAACATTTAAAATAGACCATCGCGGCCCACAAATAAAACTGTATCCATCCATAAATAAAACTTTCATATCGCCGCGCTCGCTCGCTCGCGATGAATTAAGCCTTTTTCCGTGTACGTATATACCTACAGCGATGATTAAGGATTACTTCATCCCGGCTTAAATTACAAGTGTCTTCGAGCCAATAAACAACTCGCCTATAGCCCTCTTACGCTCTCCGCGCGCCGCGAGCGCGTATATATAAAGTTCCCCCCTCTCGCTCACGTTGATTTCTCTCGATCCTCGAAATGCTCAATCCCGTCGATCTTTCTTATATTTATCGATGGATAGACTTCTCTCTCTTCCTCCTGCGCTCTCCTCTCGCTGCCGACCGTAAAATAAATAATTCAAGGAAAAAGGTCCGCTCGCGCTATATACCTGCACACACGCGAGCGGCCACGTCTATGCAAAGCAATAACTTATCGAACTTTCATCGCCATCGAAAATCACTCCTGTGTAGAGAGGGAGATGCGGAAGAAGATCGCAGCGCGTTTCACCTCTCTCTCGCGCGCATATTTTTTTAACGGCGCGCCGCGCCGATACTACGCGCACTCGTAAATCCCCATAAATAATAATATCCGCGTGGTGCTCTGCGAAGGTAATTACTGCAGGCGTCAGGGATGATACGAAAAAACGACGTTTTCTAATCACCGGAGAGCGAGAGGAAGATAGTGTGTGCGCGCGAGGTCGATAGCGATCGTGGCTTTGCGCTAAATCGCAGCTAACACCGCCAGCGAGCGTCGTTTGATCACTGCGTAATATAATATGGTATTGATCTTCTTTTATTTGGATATTTTATTTCCTACTAGCATCGAAAGTGCACCTTATTGCTACCACTGCGATGAACCTTGCTGTAATTGCGTTAGGGCTGTGGTGTACGATGGCTATTAAAGTTAATTTGTTCTCGTAGTCATTTTTAGTATTTTTATCTGTTTATGATTTTTTTTAAATATTCCTTAATATACTTTTTCTATTAATTCTTATTTATTAACTACTTTAAAAAATAACCCTTAAAAGCGTATCAATTTTTAATATAACGCATATAATTTATTTATATAATTGCATTCGATACTTAAGAAACTTTATAAATACATAATAAAAGTCAATAAAATTGAAACACTTTAAATTTTATCTGTAGATAAGAGTATCCCGATATTGTTACAATTTAGATGACGCGTGAAATTGAGATAAGTTTCTCGCAGTTAGGTAAACGTACTCGTCAGTTTCGTGTTTCTGCAAGTGTCTTGGCGTTGAATTATTTTTCCGGTGTAACGAGACCAAATAGAAAAGCAAATTATATCGTCCACGCATGGTTGGTTTGAGAAAAACCCTGAGATTTAAATCAACATATATAACAGAATCGTAGCGGTAAAGAGAATTAGCGACTAATAGGCGAAAATAGATATACAGCAGAATGTTTTGTTTTAACATATCTGTGGTAAGAGAATATACTAATATTAAAAGTCCATAAAAATTGTTTTTTCTATAAGTTTTTTATATATATATACATATATAATAAAACCTTACCTTTTTAATTTCTTTTTGCATTTTTTTTTATTTGTGTCAAGCAAAAAGCTACTTCAATTTTTCCGCCTAACTTGTCTATTAATATAACACAACCCATCACAATAATTATAAAACACTTTTTGGGACAACCACTCGCCGTAGATTTTTTTTATCACGAGCCCGATACAAAAATAGAATACCGCCGCAATCGCATGCCTCACTCCTACCTATCAAAAGACGCCTCTGCCATTTTTTCATTTTCCCATCGGGCTAAAAATCTAGCTAGAGCAATAGATAATCCCACACCATATACACGGCCCTCACGCGAAAGAGGCAGAACTGTAACGTGCGCACACTGATACGCGTTATACGAAAGGCGAGCGAGCGGCTGCGCTCGGTTAGGGGCGTATAACGGTGATATTTATTGCCGACCGACGATTAGCCGGCGCATCACGAACCGATCTCGCGAGATATAGAGAGAGCGAAAGAGAGTTAGGCTTCTTCACATTGACGCGCGGAACGAATCGGACGGCAAGCGCGATGGGAAAGGCAAGATCGAAATTAGGCGGCTTTGTGAGACTTATGATTATTGGCGGTTACGGGAGGGAAGGGCCGGTATATAGGGATGCGTGTGACTGCGCGCTCATCATGCAGTGCAAGGAAAGAAGAGAAGAGTTTTCGGAGACTTTCGCCGCGCGCTCGATCGGCTCTTTTTAAGCGGATAATTAATTTCTGAGATTCGAATTCATTTGACGCTTTATCGATATCTGATGGGCATTTCGGCTCGTAAACTTTAAAGAATGACAAAATTATGGATTCTTGTTTATCAGTCTCATATTATCGGTTTTTTTACATAAATACGCGGTTTGCTCATGGTATTCCAATTTATTGAATTTATTTTTTCTCTCAGCATGATAAATATATATATTAATTCAATGATTTTATCACATTTTTAATTTTGAAATGTGGCAATACTGCCAAGACAAAAATTGTTCCATTTAATTAACTAATTAAAAAATGAAGGTTACTCATTAGCTGAGTAAGATGTCATATATATAATTACTTAGTGGATACAATAATCTCAAACAACTGATCATTTCAATTTTCATAAAACTTCCAATTACGATCGTCGTTTTTGAACTTTCTAAAGCTGCATATTCTATTTATCAATAACGCAAAGAAAGCCAGTTTTATTTATACGACAGAAACCAAAACACAAATCAATATATAAGCCATCCGCTGGGTAGAGCTTTCCTATCGATGGCAAGCGATATACATGCTCAGTTCCTTATTATACCTACAAACCGGGAATTATTAATAATGCGATAGCGAAATCTGTTTCCTGCGTCGGAGATTAGAATCTGCTCGTGGCGCACAATCGTCGCTAAAAAAGCGCTTTCGTTATTCTGTCTCTCTTTCTTCCCCTTCACCATTCTCTCTCTCTTGCTGCGCTCCACCTTCGAATTATCAGGTTCGCTGATAATCCCAGGCCACGTGTGTTTGCGTGCGAGCGCGTACCTCCGCCTCCGCATCATTCACGCCTCTCCACCGCCTGCCGCCGTTCGTCTTTCGCGTCGCCCGAGGTGAAGCTGGTGCGTTACATATACACACGTACATATACACACATAGATATGTATACCTTCTCTGCGCGCCATATAGCGTCTCGTTCGCTCGCGCGGCTGTCCTTTCATCATATCTCTTTCTCGCGGGGAGAGAGAGGGAGTGCGAGCGCGGTCCATCATGCACTGCGACGGATTTCCAATCTGCTTCGCAGCGTTTCTCCGTCCCTTCCACTCTCTTTCTCTTTCTCTGTCTCTGTCTCGACTGCAGGGGTGAAAGGAGAAGGAAAGTACCGGAGGAAATGATGGTATAAATACAAGTCAAAATATTGTGCTTTGGTCGAACACTGGCTTTTTGGAATAGCCGCGAGTAATATATGCTTCTATTATTATTACGAACCGTGAATTACGTGCTTGCAGGAAAATTTCGACATTTGCGCAACAAAATTAAAATTACAGAGCAGTGAAATTCAAATTAACAAGGTCGTTCCAAAGTAATAATGGAAATATTAAATAAGAATAATTATTTACGAATTTGATGCCACGTTTCACGTTGAGAATATCTGAAACAGTTCAAATATGATTGCAGAAATTGATATAAGTATATAAAAATAGCTGTTACATTAATTTAAAAAAAGCAGATACGATTGGCGAAAGTAAGAATGAAAACAAAAAATAAAATCTTTATATCTTGGTCATTCACTGGAGTGATGTTCATAAGCGTTACATGTAGCCTTATCACTGTTAGCCAAATAAAAAGGAGAATATATTTGAATCAGTGACTTGTCGGCTCGCTATGTAAAAAGGACGACGAAAAAGTTCGTATAGCATATAACGCAACCGCGACCGGTCGTATTTCAATCGCGACGCGATGATAAAACTCCACTACAACGCAGTAAAGCCATATAAGAAAACCGCCGATGACGCGCAGTCGATCGCAAATAACAAACTCGCAGAAACATCGGTAAAAGGAGGTAAAAAGAAAAAAAAACGAGCTCCGCGGAACATCCACGGCAAAATGGTGCAGATAGCCTCGCGCGCAAAGCATCTTCCTCTAGCCTCTCGTGAATTCTCCCCAAAGAGAGAAGTAACGAGTGAGAGAGAGAACGTCTCTCGCAGGGGCGAGGAAAGATGCTGCGCGGTAATTAATGGGAGCGCGAGCTCGTCACAAATCACGCGGCCCGTCCTATAATTCACCCGCCACTGACGTGTATTTAAATAGAGTCGATAGGCCCGAGACGCTTGCGCTCGTGTATATACGCGTGCGCAGGAGCTTCGGGGGTAGTCTGCTTAACGCGCGAGTCTCGCGCGCTGACGAGATAGTCGCTCGCAAGAGAGAGAGACGCCAAAAATTGCGCGCGACCTGCTTCCGGTGAGTATAATTTATTCGCTGAAATGATATTTCATTCCGCGGCAGTTAGGACAGCGCACGCGCAGTAGCTCTCGTGTACGCTACGTTTATAATCTTCACAGGGGCCTTCCAGCACGTTTCAATTAGAGCGCCGAATGGCCCCTGCCAAAGATATTTTCGAACACCGTCTCTCCCCCCCCCTCTCTCTCTCTCTCTCTCTCTCTCTCTCTCTCTCTCTCTCTCTCTCTCTCTCTCTCTCTCTCTCTCTCTCTCTCTCTCTTTGCGCCGTTTCATTGTACTTCCGTGCGAAGCGTTGAAAACAGCTTTGATTTATCGGCGACTACGCTGGCTGATGTCTTTAGCCCGTCGCGCTGATGTCGCCTTCCTTTTTTTTCGCCGTCTATACGTTTTTACGTTTTTCCCCCGTACCATACGTACACCGCCAGAATTGTTCTGTTGCGTGCCATTAATACCTTCTGTACCGTTACTAATAGTGACAATTTCATAATTTAAGCGCGACCCGCACGCGCCACCGCTTAAAGGATCCGCCGCGCGGCTTCTGTCTGCTCTTGTTACCGCTTGTAAATAACTCTCTAAGTGCGCTCGTCGGCAAATTATGATGACTACATGTATTACGCCGTATGTTATTTATCGCAGGCCACGTGTGCACGCATCTGATTTTCGCCGCACGCGCGCACTCTGCAGAACAACAAATATTTTTGTAGCACTGACGAGTGCGTGTTATGGACTCGCGTCCTAAGCCGAATTTAGCAGGTATGCCAAGTAAGTGGGCAGAAATGCATAACGTACATTTGTAACATTTAAGATAGTAGTAAATCTTGTGGTACATTTCTCAAAACATTTTGAAATTTTAATGGATAATAGCGAAAACGCAATTTATTTTAATTTATTATACAGTTATATATTGACGGCCATTATTGTAATAGTAAGCTTAAAAAAGGTCTGAATTGATATCTCAACGTAAATTGAACGCTTATACGTTAACTTTCATGACTTTTTATTATCTAATTTAAAAAGCAAAATTGTTTCAATGTTAAAATCTTTATAGTTATTTTAATTTCTCAATTTCAAATTGATTAAAATTACATATCAGAACATATCTTCAAATAAAAATGGATAATGTTTAATTCGATCACCTCCATACCAAATAATTTATAACCATCGACTATATTTATTATAGTAAAACGACAAACTGCAAAAAGCAAAAATACAAAGAAAAGTTACTCATACGTATAACATAGTCTGTGCAGTGTAATTCCATGCATCATGTTCTGCGTGTACATTCGACGCTCACACTAGCCCGGTAAATGTACGCACACACGCACAAGTGTAGCACGTCGCACGGGAAGAGCACCAAGGCGAGAATGGGGAATGATTATGCGGGCCGTTTATTCGATAAAGGCTCGAAGCTAACGTCAGGAAAAGAGGGACGGACGAGAAGTTAAAAGGGACGAGCCAGGAAGCGAGAGAGAGAGAGGGGCAGAGTGCAGGGGGTGGCAGAGGGGTAACCGGCGCGCAGCGAACGCTCGGGAGATCTATGGCCCTGTAATATTCTATGAGCAATATTTACGGGCTTCGAGATAAGTGCGAATGTTTGCCCGTGCGCGCTCGCGAAGCTTCGCGGGAGGGTTGCTCGCGCCCGCTTATGTCCTTTCTCCTTCTCTCTCTCTCTCTCTCTCTCTCTCTCGTTTCCCCCCTCATTCCCTCGATACAGCGAGAGACGAGAAGAGAGAGAGAGAGAAAAGTAGCGGTAGCGCGGGCTGTTTCTCCAGTGACAAACGCGTTTTACGCGAGCGCCCCGTTTTGGCCTTTCGTTTTAGCTGTCTATGAATAATAATAATTCACGATTAACGTGGCCGATATTGAGCGAGCTGCCGCTGCTCCGCAACAACGAAGGCGAAGCGACTTTTAATGGGGATAGTATCAAGCTCCCGCGCGCGCGGCCCACGAGCAGGCATATTTATCATAGTAAAATATTTGCAGATTGATTAGGGCTTAGCGGAGGTGTGTAGCGACCGACCGAGAATGAAGCGGCAAGTGGCAAAAAGCAAAGAACGCGCGCGCGCGCGCTTACCCGTCCGCGTGGGAACGGTATACAGATAAGATTCTTTGAGATTTATAGATTGTTTTTATATCGGCTGGCGCTTACGTGCGCCTCGGTCTGTTGTAAATTTTCGAGAGTTTTGCTTGAGATAAATATTTGATGGCTGGCGGGAGTCGTAAGAGTGTATATTTTTCCGACTAGTCAGTATGTCTTGTATCTGCTAAGTTACGATTTTAATTTCTGGTTGTACTGATAAGCACTGATGTGTTTATAAAGAAACACTATAAATTTAGTCATTATTAATTTAAAGAAGAATCGAAAAATATTGGGGTTCCAGAGCGGTATAGTAAACTGAATGTTGGCACAGGGATCTTCAAGAATTTATACTTGACCCATAAAGAGCTCCACTATTTCTTCATTAGAACTTTTTCAAGGTTGCACGCATCCTGACCAAATAGCACTTCAAATGCAGTTTTGCATTTTCCACTCATCACACTTAAAAATATTCAAAGTGATTTATAGCTGCTTTATATTCGAAAACTTTAACACTTTCGTTAAGTTTACAATCATAAATGCTCAATGGAATTTTTAACTTCTACAGGAAAAATGAAAATGGTAAAGGCAGTTCTTTTGTGAAACTATATACCTTATATTTATTTCATTTTGAGATCAATATAAGAATGATATTTTAGAGTCGCACGTGCTACATTTGGAAATCGGTTGCTAATACAATAAGTAAAATCACTTACTCTAAACTTGAAAGGTGTCTTATGACTTTGATCATTACGTACTCTTATTCAGTAACATTAGATGATAATTGAAATATTTAGAAGTTCCTCTATCATTACAAAAATTGATTGCTTTACCAGTAGAAAAGAAAACAATTTTAACAAACTTATCACTAAAAACTTACGAATATAACTATTTTTCAGCTCACTCTACAAGCCTAAGAAAAATTTTCAGCCAAATCTATCAAGTTGTTCGGTTCTTTGAACCAGATACATAAGCGAAAAGGACACCGCGAAGAGACCATGACACGTTCGCACAAACAGCGGTGGACACTTTGCCAGTTAAAAGGCTTGTAATTCGAGGCGGTGTGCGCGCACAGGAGCCTAAAACACAAGATATATAGTCGCGGCTGCAGCGACGAGGCAGGCCAGCGCCTCGCCGCCGGTATTTTCATCCTCCGCTATCGAAAAGCTAGTATTTATAGCTCCATTAAGGACGGGGCTAAATCATCGTTCAACCGCCGCCGCTGCAACTTTGTTGTATCATCCTGCCGAGGACCCGCTTCGCTGCCCCTGCAATACTTGCCCCTTGCTAGCGCCTCCCGTACACGCGGGAGTGCATACGCGCCCTCGCTCTTCCTCTTGTCCAATTGACCAAGTGAGGAAGGGGGCGGGGGGAGTTATCGGACAATATTTCGTCCCGACGTGCTACACTGTGTCTTATCGTTGCTCAGAATTTCTAATATATATATACGAACGTCTGATTCTCTTTAAGTTCTTATATAAAAAAAAAATTGCTTGCTTGAAGAAATATCCCTTTTTTTTAATTTTTGAGAATTTTTATTATTCTTTAAAATACTTTCATGTACACATCAAATATTTGTATACTACAAGAATACTATATCGAATATATTAGGAGCTTACGATTTAAGCGTTTAACTGGTAGGCTATTTTGAGTTTTTGTACTAAAATTTATCCAAGCAAATTGTTTATCAAAATATACAGTAACTGAATCGATTAGAAATTGAGAAAGTTATTCAAATTTGTACATATTTGTGACAATACCAGAGTTGACATGATTTTTTTTT
>JAPYZO010025525.1:0-13078 GCA_030522905.1 Torymus flavipes | reverse complement strand
TTGGCACGAAAATTCTTTAGTTATTTAACGATTTTAGTTTATTAAAATCTCGTTGAAAGATATTAAAAGCAGCTTTGGTTAAAGTTGAACAACTTGACCCTATCAACTTTAATCAATCGATTAATCCGCGACAAAATGTAACTTCCTAGAGAACATCGTCCATAAAAAGATGTTTTTTTTTCTTTCAAACATTGTATATTAAAGGCATTGAGCGAATGATAGCGGAATTCTAAAAGAGGTTCGGCTTCAGTAGATAAATGCGCTTTTTGAATCATGTGTGTTTTGAGCTTTCATAGGAAGATCCGTGCGTTATAAAAGTCAGACTTTGAAAATAGGTATAATCCATTCCTGCAGACATTCTCCTTTTACTGCTCCTAACATTTTTTTAAGGCTACACAGGCCAGTTTTAGATTCGGCCGGCAGCATAAAACGCCTCATGAATTTTTTTTTATATATAATATCAGGGAAGAGCGTAAATCGAGCGAGTTTACTCGCTATGGCGTGAAAACTTGGCCCCAGCAACTACGAGTGGTTCGCATTGTTCTTATCGGGGCGTCGAGTGTCGAAGGGGAGTAAATAAAGTGCGGACTCGAGGGAGAGGTAGGAAGACAGAAGGATCCGCGTGTTTTGTTAATGCGATGCTTCTCGCGACCTCATTACGTCAAACGCAAAAGTAAACTCGGCGCGGTTGGTCTGTCGCGATAAGGTCTCTGCAAGTTTGCGGTGAGGAAGCGCGTGTCTGCCGTCGTGTCGCGCGGCAGCACCTCCAAATCGCGGAAACTTGCTCAAAGAGGCTGCCCGCGAGATAAAACGCGCCGACTCCTTAACGAGTAAGTAGAATGGAGAGCGGCAGGAACTTATAAAAAATTAGACTCGAGGAAATTATACGACTTTTCAGCGAATCGCGAGAGATAGGATTTTAAGCGGAACTTTTCTCGCCTACAACGCCCCGCCGACGGAATCTCTCGCATTTTACGATTTATATTCCCGACGTTTTATCGGCTTTCGAAAGGGAGAAGAAAAAAGAATTTCATAGTAACGGTAATAGATAGTCGAGCGAGTTATATACGCAAATGTAGAAGTGTGGCCCAAGTCGGCGGCTCTCCTTGTTAATGTAAAATCCGACGCACACTTGGCCCTCTCGGCTGGTGGGATGAAAATGTCGGCTTTTAAATTCAAACCGACTATATACGTGTGCGCGTGCACGTGCGGGAGCGCAGCAAAAAAGCCCGGCCCACAATAAATTCAATAGGCAACCGCGCTCTTTTTATTGCGGACCTTCTTTCCGAGGCGGACTCCCGCGCAGTACCAATTCAAATGAAGCGCGCTGCCCCGGCCATTCAATGCGCCCGCGCTCGGACGCACCGCGGATATTCTAATTACAACAGGCCCTGCAGGATGAGACCTTTTTTTCACCCTCCTCGACAATACGACGTTATTTACGCCAGCCGCTTTTTTTCGGCTCGCGAATTTCACTGCACTCCCCCGCAAGTATTAACAGCTTTTTTTCCGACTATGGCTGGAATATCCATTCTTTTCCGAAAATGTTGTTTATTCTTTTTTTGCTTTTCCTAGAAAATGCTATTGTTACAAGCTACAATGTGCTCGAATTTAACGTAAGGCTGCGTGATAACATAAATCACAACAAATTAATAAGCAATCTCTTTAAAGTCTATTAAGTAGTTTCAGATTTCCTGATAATATTGCATATTGCAAGGTAATAAGGCTAACGTCCAAAGGTAAAGCAATATAATGGGCCATACATATTACGGACAAGGTAATAGAATAAATAAAGCTGCGACATTGTTATCAAATTATCTGCATTATCAAAAGCATCAGATAATGTTGCCCGGAATTATTATTAATACAAAACAAATTTAGTAATTATATATTTTATCTAAATAGTCTATTTTCGCGTTAAAATAAATACTACTTATACGTTGCTTTTGTCTCCAAGAGAATGAGCATTGGCCAGTGGTATAGCGAACCGATGCGGCCGTCGTTATCACGAGACCAATTTCCATGCGCGCCGTCTACTCTCGCCCACACAGTTTCAAAGAAAGGGAGGAGGGCCAAAGACATTCCGGGCAAGAAGAAAAGTGGATGAGAAAAGTGGCGCTTCGAGGACGGGAGGAAAAAAAAGCTCTTCCGTAGATGGCGATGGATTTGATGCAAAGTCTCGGCATAACATCTCTGCACTGTCGATTCGAGTTAACAAAAGCTCGCAGTTGACCGAGAAGCTTACCACTTTTGACGAGATTATACGAAACTTCTATCAAGTTTTGCGCCCCTCCGAGCACGGAGCGACGTAGACAGCCTCACTTCCCACCGCGTGCACGTCACTTTTGTCTGTAACTTTCCAGCCGCGACATCAATATTCATTCGGGAGATTAAGATTTTGCGTCTGCCTCCCGGACATTGCAACTCAGCCGTGAGTGCTTTCTACGAAATAGTATATTCACTTTATGCAACGGTCTTAGCATGCAAAAGAAAAATAGTTTGAATTTTTTTTTAATATAAGTATTTTAATCCTCTTTCGAATGCTACCCATCCGATTCAGACACATAGAGCCGTTCGCAAGAAAAAACGATTTGAAAAAAAAGTGAAAAAAATTTTATCCTCAAATATCTCTGAAATTTATGGATTAATCCTTTTGTCCAAAGAATTGTCTCGATTGGTACACAAAATCTACCCCTACAAAGAACTTCAAAGCGATTAAGCCAATTACACTCTAGTTACGCAAGAACAATCTCTTTTTATAAAATATTTTTTCTTCTCAAAAATTAATCAATAAAAAACCATACAAACTTAGTAGGAATATCTTTTTAGCCAATATCTTTTTTTAATTTTGAAATAAGTATAATCTACTTACCGAAACTGTCGTTTTCATCAATAACTTGTGAGGAAATATAGCTATCGATTTTTTTAAAATTGTAGAGAACTTTCTCCTCTATAGAGTGAATTCATAATATATAAACAAAATTAGTTCTAAATATTAAAAAAATCGAAAATAAAAATTTTCAAAATTGAAAAATCGCTATAAAGAACTAAAAAATCGATTTTGACAAAAATAAAATTTTGACCCCAACTGCGTAAGCCAAATCTAAAAAAATGATCTCTCTCTGGTTTAAATCGGTCGAGGAGATCATGAGGTATCACAGCGTATACGCACATACACCCACACAAACATTCATAAGGACATTTTCTAAAAATAGTGTATTTAGATTCCAAATATGCTAAACATAACATTCCTAAAAAACTTTCTCCAAAAATTTTGTTATACCTATCACACAGCTAGTTCCTCTAGGAGGCAGCAATATTAAAAAGTAGGTCTGACCAGATTCGGACATTTCTACTTGAATCCGAAAACTGTCAGTTAGCCAGTGAATTTTTCAAAATTTTCAAGTATCTTAATGTCATGGTTAAACGTGATTAAAAAAATCAATGCACCGGTTAATCGGTGACCCACATTTGAAGTTTATAAACATCGGATAAACGGAGTGATATTTTGAAGGGCTAATTATAAAGTTTCGCTGAAACGAGCCTTTTAGGCTCTCTCCCGCTGACATTAACCATATTAGAGTGTCCTCCCTTAAAGCCAGCTACTCCCATCTAAATACCTTTCTAGAATCAAATTAACTTAATAACTGCCTTATCTACATTTTGTAGTCCCTCTAGTGCATATCGGTAGTTTCGTCCTTTCCCTCCCCGGGTAATGCCAGCCGACAGATCTGGTAAGCTCATCGTCCTCGTCGTCATCTCCCTCTCTCCGAGGTGTAATCTCGTCTCACCGGTAGAGTGGCACGGTGCAGGCCGGGCCATCGGCCAGCGACAGCGACGCATCAGCCGAACTCTCACCCTCTCTATATATGTGCTCCTCAAGCACCAGCACGGCAAAGCCCCGAGACGGCCGAGGAGATGAAGCCGCACGCTCGCACGAGGTAGAGCAACTGAGAGAGGGAGCGAGACTCTAATGGCTCGGATAACTGGCGGACTTGAATTATCCAGTAACCGGAGCCGCGGACTAATGATCGACCCCCTCCCCCCTTCTCTCTCTCACTCACCCGGTAGCGTGCAACATCAAGTACGCTCGAAAGGACCAACGCCGCCGCCCTCTCTCTCACCACCGCACAGCTAGCTCTCTCTCTCCGTCTCCCTATCTTTCTTGTCCTGTTCATCTCTGCTGCTTCTGCCTGCTGATACGTTTCCGTCGTTCGTTGCCGCGCGAGTAGTGCCTACCTACTCCTATCAGTAACGCGGCCCCGAGAGCCCATCGATCCGTTTCGCGCGCGGCCGCAATCGTGCCCTCGAAAGCCCCGCTGATACTATACCACTCCACCATGACTCATCGCTGCACCGACTTCTCGCTTCGTTTTGACACCTTACCAATGAAAACAATTCATTACTTGGCAGTATAATAGCGAATAAAACTATGTTTAAGAATCACTGCGCGGTCTTCTTTTACATATTAAAATAATAAATAGAAAAGCCAAAGATGCAAGCATATATATAGAGCCATCAATCCTAATGGTGTAATTAACCCAAATGCCTCTCGCCATCTATCAAAACGCAATCCCAGGACCATAAGCACATTAGCAAGGTAAATAACGGTAACGAAGGTGAGAGAGCGTGCCGCGGCCACGTGAGCAAATCCACGCACGTGAGAAAGAGAGGGAGGGGCGGCGGCCCTTTTCGCTGATTATCCTCCACGTGAGCCTTCCTGTGGAAATGTCCGGGACGACGAAATATCGTTCCCCACACTCTATAGCTCTCCGAGAAATAGGGGAGAGCAAAAGATGAACCCTCGCACGTAGCGCGCCTCTGCTCTTAGCCACAATCAACGATTAAGCAGCGGCCGTGCAACGTGACAAGTTCCAAAGAGACTGCCGATCGAATGACAGCCTCAGATTATGAGAGAGACAAAAGGTAATGGGGGAAGGGAAGAGAAAGGGAATTCGGGAAAGCTGATTAGGGCGCGTCAGTCGGAGTAGTAATGTTGCTGCTAGAATCGTGGAAGAAGAAGAAGAGCTAGAACAAGAGAGAGAGAGAGAGACTGTGTATAGCTACAACGCCGAGAGAACGGCGTAGACGTCGAACTGTCCCCAAGGAGCGTTTATTCTCCTGCTCGCTTCTGCCTCTCTTTTTTCAGCTTTGTTTTTCTCAGCACGTGAAATAAAGCTGAGGGAGAGAGCCAGGCCGCCTACAAATGACGTACGCGCTCGGGCACGTCCTGCGAAACTGGAATGAGAAGGAGCCAGCCACCTTTCGGCTCCTTCTCTATTTTTCTTATCCGCACCCTTCCACGTCTCCTCCCTCGACTTTCTTGCTCTAAACACACACTCTTGATATTTTTTCTGGCTGTGGCGCTGCCTCTTAATTTTATCAAGCTAGGGTTACTCGGCTTCATCGCTTATAGGAATAAAGAATGGATCCTTATCCTTCCTTATGTAAAAAGAAAAGGATCAAATATCCACAGTATAGTGGGAGGGACGTTTTTGTTATATGTCTGAATATAAAAGCATTCGATAATATTTTTTCAACGCGCTATATTGAGGTCAGTGCGGAGTGCTTTATAAATTAAACTCTACCAATAAATTGAAAACATTTTCCAAGTCCTCGTCTTTGTTCGCAATAATACGCGGAAAATAATTTTAAATAAAAAATAATGAATTTAATACTGGTAATTTCTGAAATGAATTTATGCATAACATATGTATGGTACGAGAATAAATCTTTTTTATAAACGAGTATAAACATACCACATACCGGCCTCATATGAAAAAAGTAAAATAAATAAAATAACGGTTATAGAAAAATTATCTACGAGTAAAGTTCAAAGACGCCGGCGATTTGATTACTTTTATTTTGAGAGAGAGAGTACTGAGAGCCGGCGATTAAAGTTTTCCTTGTCGGATTGTCATGCGCGAAGGCGGATATGCAGGGGGACGGCGCGCGCGAGCGGATTCGACGCGTGTCGCACACGACATAACGAGGCGAAAGTGAGCCGGCGGCAAAGGGAGCTCGAGGAAAACCTTGGCTCTTTGAAAACAAAGACACGGCCCAGAGAGGGAGAAAGAGAGTCGCAGTGTCTCTCCCCTCGCTCGGGTCGTACAGGTAATGCCGCCTTTGAGCGAGAGGATCTCTTATCGTGATGCGCCCGCCGCAAATGGTACGCCGTCGCCGCTCGTGTGCCAACTCGTATCTGGCTTTGTAAACTTTTTGGTCATCGTGTGTTTCTCCCCTCTTGCGCTTGCCCTCCAGTGCGACGTCTTTTCTTCTGCCGCCCTCCACATTGTGCGCGCTTCTTTGCTCTTCCTTCCCCGTATAATTGCTTAAGTCCTTTCGAGCGTCGTTGTTTGCGCGGTTATCCTCTCTAGCCCTTTGTTTTCCGAGGTCTAGAAAGCTCTCTCGGCGGGGCCCTGGCCTCTCCCCTCTTATTCCGCCGTTTTCGATAAACGGCCAGTGCCCCGAAGGCCGGCGAATACGCGATCGGACACGCTTGTTGTCCGAGGCGCCGATCGATATTGCAGCGGTGAACTCCCGCCCCTATATGGCTCCCTCTCTCTCTCTCTCTCTCTCTCTCTCATCTTCGTATAGGGCCGTTACACTGCCTCCTTCCATCTGACCGAATCGGACAATATGACAATATCGCGACGATTCGACCTTTCCGTACGATTTGCTCGGCTTTTCTGGATAAAGTAATCGGATACTGGCTCTCGAAGCGGAGAGACTCTTTACGAAAGACTTCCATGCCATTTTTGTCTCTCCTTCTTTTGCTCTCTCTCTCTCTCTCTCAAACGGTTATTTCGAATCTTGAGATCGCTCCCCTACTCTCGCTTCATCATATCCAGATACACGAAATCCGCGAGACGTATACCATACGTTACTTTCCGTCCGATTCTCTCCTCCCATTTAAACATGTTTGATACTTTCGATAAAGGATCAAATATTTCAACGCTTCTTCCCCACTGGCAAGTGAGTCATTGTAAATGCGAGGCTTTGGCGAAAAACGAAAATCGCTCTGCGCGTTACTTAACAGACAAGTTATACGCGTTGCGTAAGTGTAATTTAAAGAGAGCAGAAAACGAAATGTTAAACAAGAGACAGTGGTCAGGAGGAGCGATGGAGACACATATATGCTGGGGGAGGGGAAGAAGAGGAGAAGGGAAAGGAGGAAGACGAGCCTGTTGGGACAAGTCAGGGCAGGGCCGGCACGTAGAAAGAGAAAGAGGGAGAAGAATCAAGCGGTGAGATACGACAGTTGCAATAAAAGCAGCCCTCCAGGGCTTTCCGCGGCTCGGGCAAATAAATACATCGACCTCATCACATTCTGACGGTGAGCTTTACTCGCTCTCCCTCTCTCACTTCCATCAACAGCGAGCACTGCTGTCGTTACGGACGACGCGGTCGCGTCAGTTTATGCGATTTTGCTCTCGCTTTCTCTTCCTCCGCACGAGGACACCAGTAGCTATAGTATTTTTCAGCATCAGTCTTGGAAAAAGAGTGAGGGAGGGAGCAACGGATCGTTTAAAAGGACATATTTTTACTTTCTTTTTCGACTTTCCGTCGCTCCATCTTCCTCTGGCCTTCGTTCCCTTGCACTCTGTCCCTTATCCCATGGTTGCTCTCATCTCCAGAGGGAGCGAATCGCACACAGGTACGATCGCGATGTTATTTTTTTCTTCCCCTCCGGCCCCGTCTCGTCGTGTCTTATTTTTCTTATTTTCTTTATCTTTCCTTTTTTCGGCCAGCAAGTCGGGGACGAGCATCGATTGCGGCTCCAGTTTCTAGAAAGGTGTGTCCCATGTGCGCGATTTATTTTGCCGACACGAACGAGACCGAGAGACAGAGAGACACCAAAAAAGGGGCCGAGGCCAAGCGGAAGATCCGCAAGAAGCGAGGCTCTTCTGTGGAACAGTAACGACTGCGGAAAAAGCTCTATACTCTCCTCCCTCTGTTTCTCTCCTTCGAGCCGGAGAAACTTTTGGTTGTAAAACTTGTCGTTACGGCCGTTATATCGCAGTTCCACGTGTTCACTTAGGATTTGGCGTCTTGTAAGTATAGAATATACGACGATAAAAGTGCGCTTTATGTTACAATAACTTTCAAATTTTAAGACTATTATCTTCTTGTAATTTTACTAAATATATATGTGTATTGGAAGTTTGATATTGTTTTTAATAATAAATATAGATGTTGTTTAATTCGGCTGATCGAATATTGTCCTCTTCTACTGGTTATATCACGAAATTTATCTCAATATTTAACAATAGCATCACTTTTAAGATTAAAATTCGCGTTTTCAATTTGATAAAAATGCAATAAAAATATAAAATTTTAGGAAATAATCAATAAAATACAATTTATTTCTGGTATCGTGCAAATAGACGATAAAATAACATGTTCAACAATTTACAACGTGAATGGTGAATTTAACATGAACGCGACAAGTCATTAGACTTTTATCACTCTGAAGTGGTTTCGACAGTATAAGCAATTTGCAGTCTCGACTGCAAAGTCGAGAGTATACGAAAATTCGATGAACCTCGCCAGCCAATAAAAGATTGAACCGATATTACAGGCGATAACGAGTATTTTCGAAAAGAATATTATTTTATCAGGCAGGTGGCTTTTCGACGATAAAAAGAAGATCCTGTTTCCCTCGCGAGAGAGAGGGAGAATGATCTTAACGACTGGCGCGGGCTGGTAGTGCACGCGCGCGCTTCTCGCGTGTCGGGGCACGTGCACGAGCGGGAGCGGCTGGGCGGACGCAAGAGCGGGACGAGGCTTCTCCCGTTATTATATTCTCGGCGGGCACGTGCACTTTGTCGGGTACGAGATTAAGCGGCCGAGTGGCGCGTTACGTAATCGAGTGATCCACGGTTATGTAATTTCCGTGAATTGTCAACAGGCGCAAAGCCACGGCAATTTGTCCTTTGCCGTCGCCGGATAAAAACGCCAGCCTCGTTAACGTCGCCCGTTATTACTTGCCGATTTATTTATACATCATTTTCAATTTCAGCACACGTGTCTTTGTTATCTAACCAAATGTACATTGTACTTTTCAACTAGAGCTTTATTCCTTTTGATGTGTGTGTATTATGCGAGATTTTATTTTTTAGGGTGTAGATTGACACGAGCGGGGAGGAGAAAAAATGTAAATAAGATTAGTAGAGAAAAAAAATTGCTCGAACATCCATCAATCAAGAAGAAGCAGCGGCGCAGCGGCGCCAACGCGCAATATTCCCTCTCTAATGATTTTAGCGCTCTCGCTTAGGTAAACGCGTTAGGAAATGATCGAGGGTCCTTCGGGAACTATTTACCCGTAAATCTGAGACGCGAGACGGGGGGGAATTCAAATTCAAATTCTTATCGTACGGCTACTCTCTCTCTCTCCTGCTCCCTCCTAGTCTTGACTTACCGCTACGCTTTTCGAGCTCGCAACGACGTGGCCCCCTGCGCGCGGACATAATCGGGTTTCTCGAAAGTAAGCTGTTTGCAAGTACGAGCTGAAAAGTAAATATTGCCGGAATGTGATCGGCCGGGGCAAATGTTTGCCGACGTAGGTAGTCGAGCGCAGACGACGACAACGCCGAGGACGAAGACGCGGCTGGCCGCACACGAGCGAGCCCAATAACCACGTGGATGCAGCAGCCTCGCGCATGAACTCAAATATATTCCGGCGCATTTGCTTTGCAAACTTCTGACCTCTACCTCTATGCACTTCTTAATTTCGCCTCGACCTTTTTATATGCAGTGTGCTGCATATAGGCGCTCGCACGAAAATTCCGAAAGCGAATATAAAAATGCGTATGGCTATATGCGAGTACCGGCTCGTGGATATTTCAAAATGTCAGGTATTATTCGAAAATTTCCTCTTTATATTCCATGTTTTTTTTATTCCTGCGCAAATAAACAAGTATATTCTCTATATCTGATTCATCAACATAGTATAACACGTATTCGGACAAACATGCCCATATTTTTATACGAAATTATTCTCAGCCAAGGAAAAAACGGGAAACTATATAACTTTCGAAAAAATAGTGCGGTAAGTCAGCAATAGGAAAAGCTCTCTTTCGCGTCCGCTCACGTATCAGTGAAATAGCGATTTTATACGAGGCCTGCGAATGAAAGACGGTTAATGGAATTTTATGTCGCGTTCGGCCTGAAAGCCGCTCACGGTTCTAACCTTCGCGTCGAAGGCAAGGATCTCCGGCTACAAAGCATTGGGCGCGATCAATTGAATGCCGTCCCCCGGGACAGTGTACTCGTTACATTAAGGATGCTCACGATAATAAGCGAGGTCGTATTATACTGAGCTCCGCTCGGGACACGGCGAGCGGCAATAAGAATCGCGCTTCTACGACCTAACGTCGTGTCCCTTTCTGGGCGACTCCCCTGGGGAAAAAACGAAACGTCCGACTTCCTTAAACGAGATCGAACGTTAATTTTATCAGAGCTTCCTGCACTCGCTCGCGTTTGTTTGCGCGCGACGGTTGCGAGTATAGGAAATGGAATAAGCGCGTGTGTGCGAAAGTGCATAATAAGGTCAGCGCGGTAAATACACGCGGCATGTTTATGCCTCGGAACTGTATATAAATAGCATTTTCAAATACGTGTATTTTCCTTTCTTAGGCCGTTATAATGGACATTTTTATAGTTATACAGCTATATAGAAGCGCTCTCGGCCCGGAGTAAAGTCTCGCTTAAAGTATAAAGAATGTCGGCCGGCTCTCGCGCGAGCCCCCGAGACGCCACTAAGTTGAATCCTCCAGGTTTATTTATACTACTGTCAGCTCGAACCGTACCTCTTCTACTCGCGGAATGATACAACAATCTTTTTTTAATAGCCTTATTTCATTCTGACTGAGAGGATTCCTAAGTTGGAAAATTTATGGTTGCCCGCGACTACTGACTGATTTCGAGGCGAACTTGGGCGAGCTGAAAAGCGATGCAAATTACAAGTCAAAGTTCTTTCAGGCAACGAAAACTTGGCCTGTACTTTTAATCGCGAAGAATTTCACACGAGCGGACCCGAGAGCAGCGTCAAAGAGCTCATGTTTAAAATTTGCATAAAGCCGTAAATACGAGGGCGGAGCATCCTCGTCGCCGTCTTCCTGCTTTTCGCGCAGATATGCGCTCCCGCCTCGTCCTATTATATTTGTCGTCGACTTATCCGGCCCGGTTATGAACTCACTTTGCGTCTACCGACGAGAAATGTATACGCGCGTGTTTACGCGTACGCGGCTCTATATTTGCGGCCCCGAAAGTTAAACCGAGGCTATTCCGCCGCGCGTGTGCGAGAGCGAGTTATTTCGGGAAACAATAATGGCTCTTTCATTTTATTATACCGGCCCGCCGCCGGCGCGTTGTGTATTTTCCATTATATCGGGCAAATGTTTTTTCGCTCTTCCGTGCGCGCGGATGAAAAGAAGCGGCTGGTGGGTGGTGGGGGCTTCGTGAATTTTTTAATGCACCTTGTTTCAACGAGAATACGCTGCACCGGGGGCGAGGGGCGGAAATTATTGGCGAGCGATATGATTTTTTAAACAGATTTTAAACATTGCCATTACTCCCAGAGGGGGTTTGCTCTGGAAAGGGACGACGGCGAGGCAACGACCGTGCGGAATCGATACAGTTTATGATCAAATAACAATGTCAAGGCGCGCATTGAATTTCGCGTTTTGCGCGCTAAAATCGAGGCGTTTATCTATTCATACGACGTGCCGTCAGAGCGGCCCGTGAATTCCGATATACGCGACTCGACATCCGCGCCTCTATAAAGCAACACGTTGCATACGCTTTTCTACGGTTTTTCATATTAAAAGCAGACCAATGCATTTTGATCGCCGGTGCAAGTGTAGCGTGCATCCGTTTATTTTATGCGGGGATGCCTCTTATCAGCGAGGCCATGCGTCAGATCGCTGTTTTTTTTTATTCCTACTCTTCGTTTTCACCGTCGTTCCATACTGCGGAATGAATAGAATTATAAATATATATTGTTTATACACGTGTGCATAGATATGCACAACGTGACGAGGCGGCATTTATTTGTACAACATTGCGTAAATATTGAAGTTGAAAAATCCTAATATGATAAGAAACAAAGCAATTATTATACACGGATGATTTATGCTAGGTTCGAAAGCGTTTTTTCCCCCCTGCACTCGAGTGAAATTTGTATTCCGAGCTCGCGCTTCCATAAAATTGTCATTTTTCAAAGTTCTTTTTGTTTAAATACCAGCGGTGTCTCATTTTTATCGCATCAATAAAAAAGAAAAGATCGCTCGTCAACAAGGAGTCCCTAATGAACGGGAAAAATCACTTCGTCTTAATCGGAAGCGCAGCGAAGAGGAGGAGGAGGTCAGACGGCACCTCCGTCGATCATCCCTCCCGTGCGCTCAGATTAATCGATTCCGCTTGTTTTTCCTCCAATCGGAGCGAGTGGCTTGCACGTGAGAGGTCGAAGAATCGGGACGTGGCAGGGGTGAGGGCGAGAAGAGCCTCTCTCGCTGCTCGGAATATCAGATATGCACGGCACGACGCCACGATCATAAATCAATTTGTAGCCCCCCACCCCCCTCTAGCCGTAATACGTTAATAATTCATGCTTAGCCTAACGCGCCCCTACGATCTTCTCGTGTGCGCTCGCATACGGCAGCTCGCAGACTTGCTCTTGAAAAATAAATGATAAGATGGTAATTATTTGCAGTCATGCGGTTGATGAGAGCTGCGACGACAATCATTTTCGGGATTGGAATATAACTTTAATCTTGTACTTGTTTTTACGAGATTCTCATTTTCAAATGAGATGAATATTTCTTCTTTCTACTACAGTATGTATTTGAAAATCACTCGATTCACAAATTGGTGCTGGTACGTGAACGCTTGATCATCAGTGATGCAGTGATGCATTGAACAAGAGCTTTGAAAATGCGTGAACAAAGGAATAATGTATAGAATTCAATTGCTGTTTTATGTTGCCCTATTTTCTTTGCTGCTTTCACTTTTTACTCCAAATATATTAAAAAACGTCATTGTTTTTCAAGCATGTTGAGGTGCTAACTATGGAAGA
>JAPYZO010025427.1:0-11070 GCA_030522905.1 Torymus flavipes | reverse complement strand
CGCGCATGCGCACCAACAAGTTGATGGCCAGTATGGACTAGGACGCAGAAGCGTTCACACCAGTGCCAACCAAAAGGACAGAAGAAGAAGAAGAAGAACCGCTCGCGCGACCCGGGGATTTATGTGTGTGCGAACTTACAGCGCATGCTCGCGCTAGCCTCATCGGTGCAGACGACGCCGCATGACGCGGCGTTGGCCGACCCCCTTCCAGCCGTAAGAATTTTTCAGTATTTCTTATTTTTTGACTAAAGAAATAATTCATCTTTAACAAAAAATTAGCTCTAGTCGTATTTTTATTTGCTCCAATCAGAGCTATTTATCAGTAATACCTACTCCTAACAAATTTGTCAAAAAAAGCTAGGATGTGTTTTCTCATTTTTTCAGCATTTCCAAACAATCAAAAAAACTGAAGGTAGAGATGAGTAGAGCAGATAAAACTACACTAAGAGCTAATTTTTTGTTAAGGGTGGATTATTTCTTTAAACAGAAAATAAGAAAAACTGAAAAATTCTTACGGCTGGAAGGGGGTCGGTGCGGCACCGTCAGCCGTAGGATGTTGTCGTCGGCGCCGATGAGCGCTGCTTGTGACCTTGTTACATGTGCCACACAGGCCGCAGCCTAAAGATGTATAAAACTGTCTAAAAAAGGTCCACTTTTCGAGAGTGATGTAATTTATAAAAAAAGTGGACTTTTTTGGAAAATTTTTGTTCATCCCGAGACTTGAGCATGCGTGGCACACTAATATGGAATACAAGACTGGTATTCTACGTAATGATTAAAGATGTTACAGCCTATCTCGTTTATGTGCTTTACACGCTCCGCTAATAGCAGCAATAAATTACTTTAAAAAAAAAAGTTACAACAAAATCGCACCACTCCGTAGATTTACCCATATGAGATCTCAATTAGAATCTCATATGAGCTCTCATACTATATTTTCATGTGGCATAACTATGACAAACTGTTAAAAACTTATTATTATTTACAATCTGTTAAAAACTGTTAAAAACTGTTACAGTGTTATATACAATTACTAATGTCAAAAATCCTACATTTTATAACATTTTTTAACAGTTTATAACTGGGGTCATACTCATTTTTTTCTTTGTCAAACTACATTAAAATTTTGCAGAGAGATTGTAATAATCATTATTTATTACGTATTTAAATTTTATTTCAAAACATTGGTTTAGGTTTTATGAAAAACCAACCTTAAATGGTACCCATTTATATTGCTGGTTAAAAGGTAACATTTCTGCTATTTTGAATTTTAAGCATGTTAATCGGTAGTTTGAAACCCCCAGTCTGTTATATATTCATCTTGATTATTCATACTTTTATGTACATGTATTCAAAAAATTTAGCATTAGTTTGTACGCTAATTTTGAACTTTAGTCGAAAACCAAAGCATGTATGATTCATTAAGAATTTGTATTGATTGTTGTAATTGCAAGTATTTGAATTTTTTAAACTTAACTAGCAAAATCTGAATGCACTGCCTGCATACTATTTTGTTTTTGAGATAATGAATATAATTTTTCAGTATGATTTTATTTTAATTAATTTAAATGATATCATAACCAAATAATTTTTAAAAGCATAAAAAAATTAATTTTTCATTCTATTTTCATTTAAGTATTTAGTTTTAAATAATTAAAAATAAATAATACGATTAAAAAATTCAAATGTAGCGGAAGTAGAAAATTTTTGCGCCTATTCATTACAGATCAATCAAAACGAATCTATAAAGGCTTCACAGAGTATGTTGCGAAATAAAGAATTTAAAAAAATTTTTCAACTGTGGCAAAGTTACATTCTACTAAAATGGGTGCGTTCAATTGTTTCATTTTCAAATGTTTTCATACTCACCCATTGGCTCAGTAATATGCAACATTGCCATGGATAAAAACATTTCTTAAAATTTTTCATTTCGCAATATACCCACAACATCCGGCCATCACTTTCTTAAGAGAGGATTTTTTTAATAAAACTAATATTTTATTTCAAAAAAATTTAGTAAAATTACTTTATACTTATAAATATAGATTTGATTAACATGCCTGTCACAATAGATTCCATAAAATTTTACCCTAGAGTGTGGAATCAACTTGCACAAAAACTTCTTTTTTGTGAAACTGAAAATTTATTATAAGAATATCAAATAAATAATAAATGAATGAATAAAATTAATTGCTTAGTATAAATAATTAAAAAAAAAACAACAAAATTTAATAATTTAATTATAAATCATTGGTTTAGAGAGTAAAGTGCACAATTTGTACATGGTAGTTCCTGATTGCATTCTCATTCTTATAAGACTTTTCCACTAAGATTGAAGAGAAAAAAAAAGATTATTACTAATAATAAGTTTATACAAAAAATTATGCACATAAATTTGTCATTCACTTAATGATAATTGTAAATACCAGGTGTCCAAAGAACAGATGTACAATACAACTTTTCGACATAGGTACAGAAATAAACTATTCACCTCACATGACATTTTCACTTGAGTGAAGTCACGTGAAATAAATAATCGATTTATGTACTAATCACGAACCATATTTTATACGACCAACATAAAAAAATCATATCAAACTTGTAGTTTTTAGGTTAGACTGATATTAAATACGAAATGGTTTTATACAGTAATAATTTGTGAAGAAATTACAATTAAATTCATTATTTTTATTTTTATTAAAGTTACTTATCATCAGCATTCAATTAGGTTTATAATGATGTTGACATTTTTTCAAATTCCTTTTATAAGATGAAGAACCATGCGAGAAATTATTTTTTCAAGTTGATTACTTAAAGAGCAATAAAGCCGTTACTTAGTTAGCCAACTTATCTTACTCCCCTACACTTTTTTCACTCAGTATAATATATACTAAATGATCCTTAATCCGTATATTTGACAAATAAATAAATAATATCTTTCAGTAAGATTTTAGTAAAACAGATAATTAGTATTTTCAATCTTACTGTTGATAAATGAACTATCACTTTGCTGGAAATTAACAGATAAACCATTGTTTCTAAGGATAAGACACTTTTAAGATATTTCTCATTCATATAATTGCTACAATATTGAAAAATTACTCAGTTATTAATTTCTCTTAAGCTTATACCATTTTTTTAAGTATATATGTGTATCTGAGATTGTGTACAGCATCACTATTTTACTAATATTTATGCTACCAAATGTAAATTGACATAGGGGAGAACTGGGCAATGCCACTCACTGGGTAATTCCGCTCACCTATTAAATACATAAACTTTGAACAGTTATTTTAATTGAATATTAATATAACAACCAGTTCCATATCCCTGTACTTACTTGCTTACCAGCTCTAACTATGGTTGACTTTAACGACGTTATGCGTTAAAATTTGATAACATAAGGTATTTGTCCTTACATAATACTAAGATTTTGTTCTCGTTGTATAACCAACTTGTTTCAAAAAAATTTTTTCTTTCCTTTAATTGTAGCCCTTGGTTTAAATATATCAAATTTTTAAACAAATAAAACTCGTTCGTTTAAGTCCATTCCTCCACACTCAATAAGTTACTACGAACGTCTCATACTTCATAATGAATATTAATATGTTGTTAATATACGATTATTTTCAAATATAAAAGAATTAATATTACTATTATTTGAGTAATTGTAAGCAAAAATAGTTTTAGCATACTTTTCTTATAAGATTCCCCAAGTATTAAAATAAGATATCAAGCATATCTGTCACTTTTCTAAGGAGCGCTTCAATACCATACTAATTTGAATGCCCTAAAGAAATTAACTGTTCTAAACAATTAGTAAAGATTATCTTTTAATTTACATTATCTGCTTTTATTGCAAAAGCAAATTTGGGGTAATTCCGATCTCCCTTTTTCATCTTTGCAGTAAATTTTTCATGTATAACTTCAACACAATATCAACATAGAATAACAAAAACAGCAATAAATAATAGATGACTATTTTCAGGTAAAAAAATATCTCAATACAATGTTTTTATTTGAGAGGAAATTATAACCTCACTTTTGCTGTCTTAGATCACTTGACACTTTGCTAATGCATTTTAAAAGTAAAATTAAAAATATAACCATGTATTTTACTGGAAAATGATAAATAATAACAGTGTGAATACTTTTAATGTTTAAATCATTTGATTAACTAAATTATTTATCTATGAAAACCATATTTCTTTAGTCACTGTAAGTTGAGCGGGATTACCCCGAGTCGAAAACCAACCTTAGTACGAATTCTGTTTTATATTTTGCTCTATAACATGAAAAAGCTTTATTTCAATGTGAACATTTTTGTAAATCTTGATGAACAGAAATGAAAGCTAACAACATAATTATTTTAACCAATCAAAACCATAACGAAGTGAAAATATACGTCATTCCGCAAAAGTGAGCGGCATTACCCCAGTCTCACCTAAATAGGGTGACATCACCAACATCCGAACAGTCATCTGGTAACGAACATTTTCTTTAAATATATGAAAATATCAAGCTTTCTAAGTATTGTTTATTTAACATGAATCCTTGAAAATTTTTATGTCGTTCTACATAAAGATTCTGCATAAAAGAAATTATCTTGTTAAGAATAAAATCATAAAATTGCTGCGATTTAGTGTTTTTTCACTAGCAATGTATTGTGTATTCATTCACTGGTGAAATGTATTTAGATACTAAGATTGCGTATTCACTTACTGGTTTTTAGAAAATATTTACAGATGTTTATTAAATAAAATTTTCAACTCACCGACGTAAAGTTTGAACATTTTAGAATTTAAATTTCAAAAGGGTTTTAATTTTAATCCATTTTTAAATCGCCTAATTAAATAACAATTTCCTTATTCGTTCATTTACTGGTAAAGTCATCCTACACGTATCTTTTAGCTCACGAAGTACCTCATTATACTTCCTGTGTTAAAGTTTAATTACTTCTTCAATCAAGTACCTCAAGGACTTTTGCCAAATTATTTTTGTTTACCTGTAAATTTTCTAGTTTAAAATTCTGTTAAATTAAGTTTAAGGAAATATACTTAACATATTAACGTTCCAATGTTTCGCTGCACATTGTTGTCAGCCTCCTCAGGGAACTGTTTATTAACCAAATTAGAAATTATTTACATTAAGAATATCGTTGTCACAAGCGTTTTTTAAATTTACAAAAAGCGAAGAATAAAAACTTACAATAATCTTAATCACATTTCAAACAAAAAATTAAAAAAATTAAAAAAACTTATTTTGTAGTTACAACTACATTGTCAATAAAAAGATAAATTGCAAGTCACATTATAACAATTACAGATGACTGAATTCGGAGAAATTTATCTTAGAGTATTTATAGTCGTAGCCCTTTATGTTATTGTCCAGCAGTATATAAACATTTAAGCAGAACAATAAAAGTGTGTGTTTATATATCTATATGTGTATATCGTGAAAAGTATTGTTATTCTTAATGTAAATAATTTCTACAACAATGTGCAGCGAAACATTGGAACGTTAATATGTTAAGTGGTCTGTTTTTTATTTCAAGGGTTGACCCTCCCCATCGACTATTCAAATTTGTTTTCAAAATAATGGAGGGTAGCTATAATACAGATAGATAATTTCTCAAACAGTTTTCCTAAGAATTATCGTTAGAAAATTTGTCAGTTATCGTTAGTTAAAAGAATGGTTTTATAGAAGATTATACTAAAAACGATGACATCTTAACTGACTAAAATATACTAAAAAACTTTGACCACGAATAACTAATCAATGAGGCGTAAAAATTCACGTAATTAGTTACCTGTGAAAAAAATTCGCTAGGGAATACATAAAAAATTTGTCGTACGTTTATAAAAAGTTAAAATATTTATCGTATGTTTATAAAAAGTTAAAAAGTATTTGTAAACATATTGATTACTTTGAAATATACTAACTATCTTTACCAAAGGAAACACGTGAATTTATCACTTTTAAATTTTTTAGAGTTCTTGATAAATTATTTTGCAATGAAGGTCTCACAGGTTGGTGAAAAGTTGTACTTAAAAACCTACAGTTTTTTAGAATAGACATGATAATAATAAACTTTCTCCGCAACGAATAAGCATAAATTATTTCTGTTCTTAAGCTAAAGTTGTTCTGAATATCTGATTCTCATAAGATATAGAAACCTTATATTCAAGATACGGAACTTCCTATTTCTCATAAGGTTAGAAAGATATATATTATATTTATTATTGTTGTCTAATAATTGTCTAAATTTTCTTCTTGTTCTTGTGGTTAGGTTGGCACCGTTAACGTTGGTATGCGGGTGTTATGAACTGCGTTTGCGCGGACGAGCAACTGGATATTTAGGCCGATTCTACAATGAGAATTAAAAATTAAAAGATTAAATCCTTTTTATTAAATAATAAAACAACCAATAAAATAATAGACATATTAGGATGTATTCTCAAAACTTGAATTAAAAATGTGAATATGTGGATCCTCGTGAGGGCCAATTTCAATAAATAAATATGACACAATAAATAAATATGAAATACTATATATTTGATTGCAAATATGAATTCGCAATAGCCTAGTAGAAATAAAAATTGCCATGATAAACCATATTTGCGTAATTAAATAAATAATAAACCGGTGATTGACAATGAATAATTGATAACGTAATGAATATAATAATGATAATCCACAATTAGATAAAGGGTACTCGCTCAGGGTGAAAAGCATTTCTGGGAAGTATTTATTATTGAAGGATTTTAGGAAATGGCAGGGGGCTGCAACGGTCGAAGTACTCAAGGACGAAGAGGACGAGTCAACATTTTCAAAATAACATTACGCAACGAAGTCAGTCGAAACGGTCGATTTGCCATTGAAGGACAAAAAGGTCAGAGGACATCAATACCTACTGGGCTCCCAACGATAACAGTTCCAGGAACGCATTAGCGGACGTGACCCACGGGAGTAAACACTTCCAGAAATCCATTAGCGAAGAATTTCAGGAATGCATCAACAGTCGTGGAAGAAATCCGTAAACACTTCCAGGAATCCATTAGGCTACGGGACGGAGCGACCAAAACCGAATCGAGCCGGTTTACCACCACCACCGACTACCTCAGGCCGCTCTCGCCATCAACCAATAGAGTCGCTCGGCGCGGAAGAGAGGGGAGGCTACCGACCAATGGCATTTCGCTGAGTCACCATCAACGGCCAGAGGTCCGCGCCAAGGTTATAAAAGGAAGGCCCCGGGCCGCAAGCGACCAGTCGCTACCGAGCACATGAAACGCTTTCTAGGTCCAGACCTGGGTTGTTATCAATCTAATTGGTACTCTGCTGCACGTGGTGTATGTGGCGCCCAGAAGCTCTAATCATCGGCTGTAACTAGTCTGGTCCCCTTTACCGTGTACGTTACACCGTTGATCTTTCAGTCGAAGGTTACCAAGCTCTCTGAGAGCTTGGAATCGTGTCACATCGATTAATTTATTGTAAAAAGATAGATCACGTGGCTTTAATTAAATAAACTCGAATTAACTATAAATCTCTGTGAGTTCGTGTTTTATTCAAATCTCCCGCAACTCAGTGCGCTTTAGCGCTTAATTGCGAGCAACGTTTCCGAAATCCTATTTGTCAACGCGGCGACCATTGTAGAAACGACTTTCTATTCTAAGACCCCGACTCGGGTCGTAATAATAAGATACGGGCTTACGGAAACACGGACTAGAAGTGACGGAGGTCGTAGACTACGTCACGGTCCACCACTGGTCACGGAGTATGGTTAGCGAGTATGGACGTATGGGCTTAGCGAGTGTCCACATAGCGTCTCATGTGCCTTATCTCTTGTCTCTTGCCCCAAGCGCGAAAAAAATGGTTGTCCGAATCTTAATAATTTCTAATCTATGGTCATTTTGTTCTGTATTATTTTCTATTGCCATAAACTATAAATGTATAAGAATTCGTACAACGATTTTTTTCGCGCTTGAGACAAGAGATAAGGCATATGAGACGCTGTGTGGATACTCGCTTAGAGCCGCTCTGAAGGGCCGTTTCACGCAAAAAAAAACAGGGAACAGATACAGCAATAACATGGGGTACTAATTTACTATATCTATGAGGAACAGCACTTATTCCTATTATGTATATAGATATAGTAATCCATATTATTTACTGATGTTAAAGGATTATAGGGGAGAGTGGGACACAACGGGATAGGCGGGGCGAACGAGTACTTGTTTCATGAATAAACAAAATGCTTTTAATTGTAAATTTTTGTACCATTTAAAACAAAAAACAACAAATAATTTTTCGCAGGGAAAAAGAATTATTTTCGAAAAATTTCTGTAATTGTAAATATCCTGTACAAATTTCGAGGTATGAGGTTACAATTTCTAAAGATGCTTAAAACAAGGAATACATACAATATACTTTTTCTTACGTCATTCTGTTTGGTAGTAATTGAAAGTATAGTTCTTCTACTTTAAAATTATAGTTAGATTTTTTTTTTTAATTGTAAATATATATAAGAAAATGTAAATATATAATAAGATTATATTTTTAATTGTAAATATCCTGTACAAATTTCGAGGTATGAGGTTACAATTTCTAAAGATGCTTAAAATAAGGAATACATACAATATACTTTTTCTTACGTCATTCTCTTTGGTATTAATTCAAAGTATAGTTCTTCTACTTTAAAATTATAGTTAGATTATTTTTAATACAACCATTCATTTATTCAAAATCCTCGATTGAAAAAGAATCTGCTAGGCGGGGCACGATAGGTTTTCAATGGTGGGGCATCACGGGGTGCAATAACAGACTATCCGTTCAAACTTAACCTTAAACTGCACTCGCCAACAACATACTACTATTCCTGAAGTTGAAGAGTTACATACCGTGAATTAAGTTTTGAGAAAAATTGCTTCATTTAATATAATGCTTATATAATGCTTCAAAAATATAATTATTCTAGTATTATCACGAAGTACCTACACTTTCAGAAAACTTCCATACATATATAGGTATACTATATGTATCCTTGGAAACGCAAAATGTAAACACAATATAACTATATATATGGAAGTTTTCTCACAGTGATACAAATGACATAAAAAGCCTGATGAAAAAGTGAAAATGTTAATGTTCAATTGAATAAAATGAAAAAGAGGTATGATTATTTCTTTAATTTATATTTCATAATATTACTAATCAAATATGAAACCCGAAATTACACCCTCAACCTATCATGCCCCACCTTAAAACCCAACCAGCCCCATTAGTGGGGTGTCGTGGGTTTTTTTTAACTAGGTCTCATTTTACTTTCTGGTTTGAATAATATGAAAAATATCAACATTTACAGATGAACATTATGTTCTTGAAAAGATCTTTTAAACAATTGTCTCATGCATAAGTGCTCATACTTATTGCATAATTAAATGTGATTGACTAATGTTGAGGGGGTCCATCGTGCCCCACCCGCCCATAGTGGAAGTACAGAACGGAGGGATAGGTACTAATTTAGAATTCACTGTATTTACATAAATGGCTTTTATTTATTAGTGCTTATGGTGACGTGCGCGCTCTATGAATATCGGCACAGGACTACTACCGAGGCAGAGAGAGAGAGAGAACTAGTAGCGTTACTATCGAAAGTTAGGTTTAGTACAAGGGCTCGCCGCTGCGCGCCCCTATACAAATAATTACAATAATAACAATTACTGTACCCTCTTCCTTTTTGCGTGTAACAACCCTAAGGCCGTAAGTTCGTGTAGCACGTAGCACGCTCTGTAGAGTAGAGTCCATGACAGACTTTTCACACATTGACATTGTTCGGCCCGAGTCGGGGTCTTCGAGCAGAAAGGCACTTCTATAATAGTCGCCGTGTTCACCAATTAGATTGTGGGTTCGTTTGTTCGATTAAGTGCTAAAGTGCAAGGAATTGCGGGAACTTGAAATGAAAACTCGAACTCAGGAGAATTTAACTTTAACTCTGAAGTTTATTCAATAAATTAAATACTTTTAACTTTGACAAATAAATAGAAGTTGTCGCTTTCCGGCGCCGTCGAGCAGAAAAATAGTATACTGACCTTGGCCAGTAAAAAAGAAAGCCTCAGATCACATGTTTGTCCACCTCGACTTCACCTCGGCCGACAATTACATGTGATCTGAGACATTTCTTATTTTACTGGCCATGGGTCGTAATATACTATTTTATTCAACGTAATGGCAACTTGACTCTGAGATCTAGCCAAGGCGCTTGCACTAATGCAACTGAACTTTCGAGCTTGATCCTTCTTCTTTTATAGTCCTCGGGGAGATCCAGAACTGGGGAGAAGGCCAATCGGGGCCGCTTCCCCTTCTCAAAGGCGGAGTGGCCTCACCCGAATAGACTGGTTTTCCTGGTCAAAACTGTTTTTTTCCGGATATTTGGAAATATTCTGCTTTTATCTTCGAGAGTATGGGAATATCTGGATTTATCTTGTTTCCTTGTTTACCTTTCATTTCGTCCTTGAATTCCAAAAATAGAATTTTCTACTAGTAGTTTGTCCTCTTGTTAGTGATTTCTCAGAAAAAAATTGTGGTAAATAATTCCTGGAATTTAAAAGATAAAGATAAATAATTCCTAAAAAAACAAGGTAAAAATATATATATAAAAAATTCAAATTTTTAAATATTGTTTGTTGCGTTAAGTTTTCAAAATTCTATTAACAAATATTAAATATTTAACTGTTGTGCAATTTAAATATTTAATACCTAGTATATAAGCAGTAGTATATAAGTATGGTTTTAAGTATTAATGTACCAGCCCTTGTACAGGTAGTTTATATCTACCTCTGAGGATTTACTCTATGTAATTTCGTTTTGCTTCCTCCTAGAGGAAGCTTTGTGATAGTAATTTTTTGAGTTGTTGTAAAAACATGTTATAAATGTTTTCCGTGGTGTTAGGAATCAAAATACATGATTTTTGATAAATGTCTGTATGGATGTGTGTGTGTGTGTGTGTTTTTTTTTTTTTTTTTTTTTTTTTTTTTTTTTTTTTTTTTTTTTTTTTTTTTTTTTTTTTTTTTT
>JAPYZO010025201.1:0-12015 GCA_030522905.1 Torymus flavipes | reverse complement strand
CGAGTGACTGCGCGCTCGGTCGGATGGTTATAGGATAGGACCGCGGGATTGTAATACGTCGTCGCTGAGTCGACGGGCCGAGTTCTTTCGTCGCCCTGCTACGACGTCGTAGAGATTACGCGGCGGCGTGTCCCGCGGGGCTGCAATATCTTGCATTCCGTTCTTCTTCTCTTCTCTTCTCCCTGTCTCTCTCTCTCTCTCTCTTTTTCTTTTTCTTTCTCTCCCAACCCCGGGGACTTCATTCGCGCGTCGAGTTTTTCCCTCTTTCTTTCGCTGCTGCATTGAGGCCTCCCTTATCTGTCTCTTCCTCTCCGGCTGTCTTCGTCGTCCCGGGAGGAGAGACAGAAATGTAATCTATAGCGCGAGTTACCCGTAAGTATTACTTCGGTTTTTCAACTTGCTGGATGTGCCCCTTTGTGTGCGAACGTTGGAATTGTGGGGATTGGAAGATTACTACTAGTGACTTGTGCAGTCTCTTTTTCGCGCTGCTGCCTCTCCCCGCGATTGTTTTCTTCCAGAATGAAGGAACGAGAGGAGGGAGATGTGCGATTTTTTTTCTCTCTCGCGATATGGAAATCGTCTCATTAATTACTTTTCATTCTCGTTAATGGATGTCGTGTGGTTTTTTCAAATGACTTTAAATTTAATACGAGATTACGACTACACTTCGGCAAGCATAATAACATTTCGATAATTTTTGTACACCGGACGGCCAATTCAATTGAAATTATTATCAGAATTTTTTTCTCCCTGTCGGAGGAAGTCCGGATAATCGGAGCAGTCAAGAAGCGAGCGAACAAACTGGAGAGCGCGAGTGCGGAGCTGGAAGAGCAGGCGGCGGCGGTGGCGGCGGAGACGAGAGAGGGAGAGAAATCGAGTCGGCTGCCGAGAGTGAGTGAGCGAGAAAACTGCATCCTGAGAGGCCGGGGCTTTACATACAGCAGGCAGAGAGCGATGGCGAACCACTTCGGGTCTTAAGAAATCAATTAAACGAAGAGTGAGCGAGAACGAAAGAGAGAAAGAGAGAGTTGGCTGGGCGAGCGAGCGAGAGCAGAAGTCTTCGGCCGGGAAGCTGGGTGGTTTGAAAAACGAGAAGAGAGCGATGAATGAAGGGGTTTCGGTCGACGTCGGCGGCGGCGCGCACTGGAAGGGGTTGGAGGAGCGGAAAAGGTGGGTGGGGGTGTGGAGGCGCACGGTCGTGATGCTCGGGAGAGAAAGACGGCGGCAAAGACGGAATCCGCAGTAATCAGCGGATCTTCTGATGCCTCGCCTCTATCCTACTTGAACGAGAGACGAGCGTTTTCGTTCTCTTTTTTGCTTCATCTCTGTCTTCGTTTCTCTACCCCTCACCCGATATATATACGTATATATAGAGAAAGAACGCCGGTGTATGGATGTACTATATACATACATATACACGTCTCATTCTATCGAGGAGCTCGCGAAGGGAGATGAAAGAATACGTGTGTCCCAGCCGTCCGGAAACTCAGCCGACGACAATCGGCAAGTTGGGCGATGCATCAGCGTTGGCAGCGATGATGAGGGAGAGAAAAGGGATAACGGATGCGCAAATATAATTTAATGAAATCAATTACGTGTATTGATACGCGCACGCTTCCATACCCTCCATCCCTTTCGCTTCTTACACATACGAGCCTACTTTGTTATGATGGGAATTTAACAAAACAGATATTTTTCAGTTGATAATAGCACAAATTTTTAAGAAAATTTTCGGAACGTTAAAAAATATCATTATATAATTTGATGCAATATTTTAATTGAAATTCAGCCAAAACAAAAGTTACACATTATGCAAATATTTAATACTTTAGCGAAGCTTTCAATCAAATTCAAATATAATAGGATTCATGCCATTACGACGAGATATCACGATGGCTAAGAAAGAACATTACTTTGTCCAATATCCCGCGGACGGAAGAGCGAAGGGTTCCGCATGCAGAAATAACCAAGTGAAATATCGCAAAAAAGAGAGAGTCGAAGCTGAAAAGGAGAGGCATGACGACGATGTGCTTGTTGAAAAGTAGGAGGTAGAGGAGCAAGACGAAGTCGGCGAGAGGGTGGGAGAGTATATATAGGCTCGCTCGCTCGCTTGCTTGCGCCGAGAAAAGGGATAAAAAGTAAGGGGTTGCCCACCCTCCAGCCGAGAGCGAAACAGAGAGAGAGAGAGACTTGCTCGACGTCGTCGTCTAGTAAGGAGCATTGGAATCGATATCATTGCAATGTGAGCTCCAGCGCTCCCCCGACTCTTAACTCGTTCCCTCTCTCTTTTTCTCGGTTTCTCCCCCTCCACGCTGTATAAAGTCCCTTGCCAACTTCCTCGAACGAACGCGAGCTCTCTCTCTCTTTCTGTCTCTTTTTCACCCTCGCCGAGATATTTTTTTTTTGCTCGTCTTGTCCTCTCCTTATCGCTCGCTGTCTGTCTCTCTCTCTCTCTCCCTCTCTCGATATCGTCTGTGTTTTCATCTGTACCTGCACTGTTCGCGGTTCTTTAGGCTGATGAATCTTCGGAATTACTCCGCGCGACTTGAACGCTCGTCGAATCCGCCGGAGCAATTACCGTGATACAAGTTTTTACGAGGGGCCGCTATCGAATGACTGCATTCGCATATACAAGTGCATGACTTTTTAGGTTGATTTTGCTGTATGCTCATCATAATTTACAGATTAATTATTCACCTCTAAATTATTGGACTTAAACCGGGACACATATTTGTTAAGGATATATTAATTAATTACTTTTCAGAATTTCAATCTACGAAATATATTTATTGATTGATCTTGAGTAGTTCATAATATCAGCTTTTTTGCAATAAAAAGAAAAAAAAAGAATTAAAAATGGTTTCAAAATTTCTTTAGGACCTTCATAATCACGGCGTAAAATAGGAGAAATCTCGCGAGAGCTCACAAAAATAAGAGGGAGAGAGGTAGAGCTAACGCGCGAAAGTCGGAGCTAAAATTTTTTCACAGCCTTTGCTCACAACCCCCCTCCTCCTCCCGTTTTCCTCTTGCAAGGCAATTTGGCAAACCCTATATAAATCTCTCCCTCCCTTCCGGCGCTGCAGTTCTCGAGAGCATTCGAAACTTAGCTTACACGGAGATTTTCTGCACGGCCGCCGCCACCGCGGCCGTTCTAATATAAAATGTAATATGCGCGCGTGTTAAAAAACTTATATCGCGAGTTAATCTGACGCGAGCGCGGCTTTCTGTCCTAAAAAAGGCCACGACTCGACAGTAGCACTACGCCAGTAGTCGCGGGGACTTTTGTGTTTGTCCTAGAGTGCCGGGCAAAAAGGAAGACACTCTCCGCGGCGGCATATAAGCTATTTTTCGCCTCGTACTACGTCATATATGAGATGCCGAGTTGTAGATAAAGTTTGAAATTTCGTTTTTACGGGAATCATCTCGACTTTCTCGATGCTCTGAGAATGAAGCATTTGCAAAAAGTTTATATTTGTTCAGAATGTCATTTGTTCTTTCAAAGAAATTTTCAATAAATACTTATATGCGTTAAAGATTAGTGCAACTTAATTAGCTATTTCACCTGAAATACCATTACTCGAAAAAAAAAGAAGTTTAATTCGTAGAATGAAAAGAAAGAGAGAACCCCGTGGAAAATCGATTCGAAGCGCTGCGCACAAAGCCTCGCTCATTATTCGCTCCAGCGAAACGAGCTTGTAACTGAAATTTGAGTGGATTCGCAAAAATAGCAAACGCGCGTATATGTATATAGAGGCTGACGGCATTGCTCGCGCGCCCCGGCACGACTTCCGCTCCAGAACATTTAAAGAGACCGTCAACAATGAGCGAGCGCGCCAAAAAAGATTCGCCCTCTCCCGATCAGCAGCCCCGTAGCGCGCAAAAATCTCGCGTATATTTCTCCTCGTCGCACGTGTATATATATTTGTCAACTCATCCCGCGGCGCGCTGTTCCCTTTTTTTTACTCGCTGCCCTCGCTCTATCCTCGGTCGCCGCAATCCGTGGGAGGGAGAAGGAGCACGAGAGAGATAAAGAGCAAAAAGGCATGAAGAAACCACAGTCGAAGCATCCTCCTCGTCCTCTCTTAGCAACGCAGGAACAAGATAATAAAATTCAAATGGCGAAATAAATAAGGGAGCGCCGAGCATCCTACGGCTCCTTACATTCGGCGCGAGCTTCCTGCTCCTTCGAGGCGCAGGCCTGCACACACACAGAGCGCGCACTGCTCGGCCAGTAGCGGGCGGAGGGTGATTTCCGCGCCCCCGCGCGCGATGCAACCCTTATATTTCGAACGCGGGACGGGCGGGGGAGTGAAATGCCTACTGCTCGCTCGAGGCAGCAGTAATAAGTACAGGCAGGCCGGCAAGTTTTGCTCTTGCCTCCGTCTCCTCTCTCTCTCTCTCCCGATTTTGAGCGAGCGAGCGAGCTCATGTAATCCTCGCGCTCGGATATTGCCCGGCTTTAGGCTTTTAATGGAGGAGAGAGGGAGGTAATACCCCTTTTGTGGCGCGCGAGCGCTCGCATGAGCGCGCGGACCGACGCGGGCGGCGAGCTCGTCGTTTTAAAAATTCATAAGTCGGGAAATCGGGGATACGCGGATTATGTATCAGTCGTTGTGCGAACTTAATACGCAAGAAAATGCACCGTAAAAAGGATATACAAACGATGGCTAGTAGAGAAGCAGCCGAATATAATCACAAATTATTGTTCGACAAATTTCAAAAATTACGCGATGCCTACTTAGCATCTTTTCGGCAAGAACGCGTGTAATATGAGCATTTGAAACAAATCATCGCGCGCCCCACTGGCGAAACCGAGCAAAACCAGCTCCGTCTCGACGTACACTCGGCACACGTTAACAATAATCAGGCGCATCATCGCGCCGGGCGCTGAAAAGCCGGGGGGCCGCGGCGGGGCTGTGCGCGGCGATCGATGAATAATTAATTCCCCTCCCCCGTCGGCCCCTCCGCGCACATAATAAAAGCTGAGATACCGATCTTCGGCTGGCCTTTTTTAATGATCATCATCATCCCTCCCTTTCTCTCTCTCTCTCTCTCTCTTATACACTCTTTTCCTCTATTCAACAGAGTCAAGTACGTGCACATATACGCGGGCGGCGCGTAGGCGGGGAATTTTTTTCCTTCCTTCCTGCGAGTCTCCGACAGCTAATAAAGCTGCCTGCAGTCGTTTCGCGGACTACCGTGCGCAGCAGCGGTCGTTCCATGAAAAGGAAGAGAAAGCGCTGCTGCTGCTGGCTGCTGCTGCTGCTGCTGCCCCGATACGTAACGTCGTGTATTACGCCTGTGTATGTGTAAAGCCCAGCCAAGGTTCCGAATGGTACAAACGAACGAGTGTGGGTGTATGTGCAGCAAACAAGTGTGTGTATGTGTGTGCTCTCTTAGAGCTTATCAATGCGCGCGCGGGCGCTTGCATGTGCGCTCCGTTCGGGGTTTCGCACGCAGCGCGCTGCGCGTACATGTATGCGCTCGTTCCCGCTCTCTCTCCGCGTCTATCTCTCATACTCGTGACCCATGTGAGGCTTCTCCTATACTATATCTTCCAAAGCCTATAACCTTCCTTCCGTCTCGCTCGCATGCTCGCTCGCTCGCTCGCGGCCCCTTATCTCGCGCCCGCGGTTCCACTCTCTCCACCTCCTTTCGCTCGCTCGTTCTCTCCCACCCTCTCTTTCTACATGTGAATATCACCTCCGTTCCGGGCTCATCCTACTTTAATTTCTCTCGGTCTGCGCGCGGCCCACAGTTCAATTTAAACTTTGCGCTCACCCCGGGACGAGCTTGACGGAGGGGGGGAAAAGGGACCATCCGCTTGCGGCCAGGCGGCGAAAAATTAAGATCTTCGCGAGTACATCACTTGAGACAATTGTCTTGTACTGTGCATAGGAATCGTTTAACTAATACTGTTCACTTGATCCTAGTATTTAGTTGCTTTCTTTGTATGAAAAAATTGAACGTCTATAGCATTAATTTCTCCAGCCATAGAAGAAAAAATTGTTTTAAATGAAATATATCATTCATTGAGTTTTGGCAAATGTATACAAAATATATGACAAAGGAAATGATCTCAACCGATATGTCTAACAAGTTGGCATTTTAATTCAGAGAGCCTCAATCCACAAAACAGAAGTAATGTACTACTCTCTTAACTTTAATCGAAAGCGCAGCATGTGCATCGAGAGAGTATAACGCAACCCTCGGCCTCCCCCGCCTACTCCTCCACCTCTCACCCCTTTTAACATCAGGAAAAAGTCGTTAAGCATACGTGTGCTCGTGTGTGGTCTAAAGGTCGATTCGGCTTTCTCTCTCCCTCTCTCTTTCCCTTATACCCCGCGCGTACCTATATAACGATCGCCTTCGCTGCTTTTCGCGGAGCGAAAGAGAGCGAGAGAGCGAGCCGAACCTACCCCAAAGTTCGAAGCGGCGAGCGCGCGCGCGTTCTCGCACCCACGTGGGCGAAGTTTCAACTCCAATTTGCCATTTCGTGACTGCAGCGAATCTTGCATTTTTCTTTCCCCAACAAACGTCTATCATTCTATCACGAACCGCGAAAACTTTTGTTGGCCGCACCCAGGTAGGTCGAGCGAGCGAGCGCAAGCGGCGATGGGGGGAGGGTGAGATGCACATCGCCCGCAACCCCTTACATTTGCCGATTCCGCCGACGCGCACGCGTTATACGAGCGTTTCCTCGAGACGCTCGAAAAGGAACGGAAAGGGTGGATGTGTTATATACGTGTGGGGATGCGACTGCATTCGACTTGGCAGTATCGACGAAAAACGCGAGCTCTGCTATAGTACGGTGAAATGCCAATCTTGATTCCTTCAAGGAATAAGAAAAGTTTTTTTTTATCTTACTTTTTTTTTATTAAGCATTTAACGTAAGGAAAGGTTCGTATATTTTTCAAAAAGCAACTCCAACTTTAAATCTCAAAGAAATTTATAAATAATCTAATAATGAAAAGTATAAGCATGATGCAGTTCAACGATGCTCAGCAGCAGTTGGGAAGTATTTAGGCTTCAATACGAGATTTATCGCGATATTTTTTTGTATAAATGGACAGATAAATTAAAATATTAGTGAAAAGTTAAATATATTTAGAGAAACTTTTAATGCCATCAACGTTTTTTATAATAAACTACATGAATAAAAAGTAATGATATAAAAGTTAATGATGAATTCGTATCGTTTAAATACGTTTCACGTTCGGGTGATCACCAAGTACTTGAAATCCCCTAGCGACAGTTGCCAATTGAGAGTCGCCAACGTGTATTTTATATACGTAATCATTACTCTTTCAATTCTTCAAAGAAATTTTTTTTTTTTACTATTCAATTACGAAAAAAGATACATCCTTTCGAATCAAGCGGGTGAGCTAAATGAAAAAAAAACGCGCAGCGTGGGCACGACAAAAACAGTACGATTGAAGCGTGCTGCCGCGATACCACCCACGTACATACACGCGCACACACCCTCATGCAAATATACGGCGATTCTATGCTTATACCTCCTAAGTACGTATTTAATAAAATGGACGGTCATTCGTGCATCAATTGTCAGTAGCCGCGCGCGTGCACATATCTTTGTATAGATATTCCCATCTCTTTTTTCCTCTTTCCAACCAATCGACTTTTAATCATCACTCGAATTCGAAATCACGAAAAATTTGCTTCCGGAAAAAAGAGAGCGTGGCAGATGCGTGATGAAAAGAAAAACAAGAACCGAAATGACTGATATTCACTCATCAGGAAAAAAAAGAACAAAAAAAAAAAAATATTCGTCGTCGATTTATATATTTCCCTCTGCCTCTCTCTCTCACTCTTTTCCTCTATATGCCCCTCCAAAAACCTCGTGGCCATACATGCCTCTCTTTCTCTCTCTCCTTCTCTTTTAATCCCGGCCGGGGCAAGGGTCATCCATGATCCATCGATGATTCGAAATCGAGCGAAAGTCAATCGGCAAAATCATCGAGTGCCCGCGTGCAGTGTGCGCCTCTATCGACGAGCGCGCAGCTGGATAGCTAAAAAGAGACAGAAAGAAAGCGAGGGAGAGAGAAAGAGAGAGAGGAAAGAGAGAAATAGATCGGATTCGCGAAAATGAACGAGAGCGAGTAGAGGGAGCGCGCAGTCCGACCATCCGTCTGTCCGCGAGACACGTTCTGCACATTTGCGAAAGGAGGTGGGCATGCGCGCCGCCGCCGCGTGGACGCACAAAAAAAGGCAGAGCGAGATGGCGAGAAGAGGGTGGAGGAAAGAAGAGCGTACATAGAGAGAGAGAGAGAGAGAATATACCGGGAAAAAGGGAGCCTTCCTCTCTCGCTCTCGTCTGTGAAAAGCCGAGAAGAGTCTCTTGCGCGCACGCGTTCGTACGTACGTCCGTGTATATGCATACACCAGCGCGAGCGCGGAGAGAGATAGAGAGAGTGAGAGAGAGAGAGGGCCTATTTGGTCGTTAGCCAGTTGGCTAATTTCCAGTAGAAATCATGAAAGCGAGACCTGCTCGAGGGTAGCTCGGCCGCGCGCGCTTGCTGCCTCGGTCATTCGATGATCCTCTCCTCCTCCTCCTGCTCCTGCTCTCTTTTCTGCAGCTCTGCTGGCTTCCGCTACTGCACTCGCTCTCTCTCTCTCTCTCTCTCTCTCTCTCTCTCTCTCTCTTTCTCTGTCCATGCCGCGCGCGTCCAGTCATTGCCTTTCAATGATTTTTTGCCGGTGATGCTGAAAAGCCTATTGAATGACCCTGCGCACTCCGCTCTCTCTCTCTTTCTCTGTGAGCGCACAACCCCTGCCGCCGTCGCCGAAGCTTTTCGATGACTCGTTTTCCGTTCGTAGCTCCGTCTGTGTGTATTTTTCGAGGCGACCCCTGCGCTTTGCTATACCGCCGCCGCCACCGCACCGCGTCTATATTCACCTATGGTTTAAAGAGAGAAAGATAGGGAGAAGCGTATTATCGCGTGCGAACGATTGGGATAGGTCTCTGAGCGTGCGTTGAGGTCCCGAAAGTCTTCTCTGATGCGTGTATTACCGCATGTAGGAGCGAGGTTGCGTTTATATCACGCGGCGATGCATTTCGAGTAATGAGTCGTCGTCGCGTAGTGCGTGCGGGATGGAGAGAGAGGAGTCATTCACGGTGGCGGGCTTTTTGAGCATTTTTTTCGGCGCACGTCGAGGCCGAAAAAAGAGGGCATTTTTGTGTTTTTCTACCGAGCGCGGAAGGGAATATGGGCTTGTTTTCGATTTACTTTAGGGGGGAGGCGCGTTGTGCATGATCATGACGGCGCGAGCCAGAATGTGCAGGATTCATCATTCGATGGTTCCGCGAGTCTTTTATATTTTTGATGATTCCTGCGTCTCTCGAATGTATATACGAACATTTTTTGTTTGCGTTGAAAGGAAACAACAAAAGTGAGTGGAACTGGAGTATATTAGAAAATCATGCAAAAATTGCTGGAATTAGTTATTACATGTACAAATTCATTTTAGAAAAAAAATATGTATATACATAAACTAAACTGTAAACACGCGAGATTTGCGAGGTTAACATCTAGTTTAAATTTTGGTTAAGCTTTGGCGCGTCATCACTCGCCTCAACTATATTATTAGTTCTTTCATCGAGCTACAGCACCCAAGGAAAGCAAATCGCGGAGTTATCGCAGCGAGCGGAGAGCATGATGTCTTTGAGGCCTCAATCGCTCGGGTATATGTATGTATATATACACGCCGCTGCACCGTCGTCGCATTAATTCACAGTATTGAGAGCACGCGCTTGTATAGGGTTCTCAATTGTGTTATGCAGCGGGCGCGTGTACGCGCGGATGCGTCACGCTATATAGCAGCCGGAGCGTCAATGAAGAGGACCCTGGCGCGGTGCGGCACTACTGCGCGCGCGTGCACGATCGAAGGAACTCGTCCGCAAGGTCGTATCTGTCTCTCGAGCGGTGTACTTAAGAGTGAGCGAAGGACTTTTTATCGAACGGCAATTAAATGCAAAAAGTTCGTGCATTGAATATATTCCTAGGATATAGAGTTTCCTAATACGTTTAGTTAGGTTTTTTCTAATGACGGTTATATAAAATAGTTTAGAGAATGTTTCGATTGTTCATGACCTTTGCACTTTAACAACCCTTGGATATTATTGCCGAATACTTTAAGAACTGTTAACTACACTCTTGAAAAAGAGAAATCTTCATTCGAAGAATATTCATTTCTGTATGCCTCTTCGACAAAAGGAGCGGAAATTTCGATGTCGAAAGAAAGCGAAGCATCTTCCTGTTGCCTCGCGTAATATACGGGTTTCCAAGCCCACGCACAATACAGCAGCAGCCCACCCTTTTCACCCTTGGCGTATAAACACGCGAGACAATCGTCGCGCGCCACTACAGCAGCTAAGACCAGAGGCAGCGATTTCTCTAACTCGTTTCTCACTCTATCTCCATCTCTCGTCCTCTTTCTCCCTGCCCCTTTTCGTGCACCTTCGTCGCGAATCTCCTCTCAAAAGGTCTCGGCAAGTTGTATATATATATACTCGGATAAGACCATGCAGTGAGAAAGAGTTCAACGCCAATGACACGCTTCCGCGGCCCGTTAATGATCGCCTCCTCGTTTCTGAGATCCGCCAAACATCGCTTTAAAAGCCCCACGCGTATATACACAGCCGAAGCCCTTCGGGCTCTTTGCACACTCTCCTAAACGGATGTGCGCGCATGATAGAATTTCTTCCGTCATTAAGACACGCCGCGGCTCTCTCCCCCATCGTGTACACCCGCGCTCGCGTTATTCTAAGCACGAGAAAATTACGTCTGCGCGCTTATATACACACATAACGCTTTTACCGCGAGGCGGACAAAAGTTTAGCCGCTGTGAAAGACGGTCGCGCGACACCCTCTCTCTCTCTCTCTCTCTCCTCGTGGTGTGTCTATTCAAGAAGAAAGAATATGGGAGAGAGCAGCGACGCGCAAAGTACGAGAAAATTTCAGCGCTCCAGATCCCAAAGCAGTGTACATAAGCGAGCGGCGCCTTGTCCCTTTGCTCGTTTCCGCAGTCGCCCTTTCGTTGCGTTGAGCTTTTTCTCTCTCTCTCTCTCTCGGTCTCTCGAGCTCCCTACCGCGTATAACTACGCATATATATGTATACCTGCGCGCGTAGCATTTTGTCCCGCATATATACTTGCGCCGTTTCTTGGGTGCGCGAGTAGCGCTCACGCTGTTTATGTCAAGAGACTCGCCCACGCGCCCCCGACTACAAGTCACGCCCGCATAACGGAATTCGCGCTCTTTTCTTCTTCCGGCGCTTTTTCGAGCTGTCGCGGCAAGGCGCACTGAGGTTTTACCCCCCTTGCCTCTCGTCTTTACAGGCGTTGGAGCTACCATTGTCCTTGTTTATATACATTTACTTTAGGAGAATAATATATATATTTCATATGTACGTTTGAATTTCGCGAGTTGTTTGCATTAACTGTGCGGAAAGAGAATTTTTAATTAAAGTACGCAGACACGTGATTGTAAAAATTATGTATATATGTACAAAAGTAGCGCGTCATCATAAATTTGCGAGCACACGCGAGAATAACAAAAATGTAAGTTAATGACTAAACAGAATATCGATAAATCTATATTTACCAGGGCACAATACGTCAGCGAAAGCTCGGCGAAGGCAAATCATTATTCACGCACGCGGGATAATTAGCAAACATCATCGCGCGCTACAATTCTCACGAGACGATTTTTCCCCCCTATGGCCGCGGCAGAGACCACCACCCCCTTTAACGAATTTCCGATCTCTTCCGAAATTGAATTATTGACGCGCGCGCGCGCCCACGTCAGCCGAATACGCGTCCCAGCGAAAACATCAGTGTGTTGCGCGAGCGCGCGCGTCCGTTTGAATATTTTAATAAGAAAAACGCCAGCCAGCCGTGCACTCGGCCAAGCTTTCCGCCCTGCAAAATAGAAACTGATTGCAGTGGCCGCGTGTGCAGCGCACGTATATATACGAGGTAGAGAGAGAGAGAGA
>JAPYZO010025177.1:0-11099 GCA_030522905.1 Torymus flavipes | reverse complement strand
AGAACAAGTTATGAGTATTATAATTATTAAAGTCATTAATATTAATTTTATAAATTACAACATTCTTCCCACCCGATAATTTCGAATAATTTATCTGCTCGTAATTACTCAATAATTAAGTGCTCGCCTTATGTACTAAATCATTTCCCGCTAGTACATAAATTACATTTATAACGTGAACGCAGCGCATTAATTATAACCATTCAATCGAATATGCAATCAGAGTTGCGTAATTACAAGATCCGATGATTCTACTTCGACAGAGTCCATATACACCACCGAAAAAAAAAAAACATTTCCGGCGCGATCCCCTAAATTATTCAACCCCCTCGTGAAATTGCATACACAGAAAAAAAGTGGGACAATGGGGAACTGCCGAGTATAAAAATCCGCAAAACAAACTTTCGCAGCAGTGTGGCATGAATTTCCAAACCGATCGGAATGCGCTCATCGCTACTACCGCGTGGGGTGCAGGCGCTGAATAATTATGCAAATCAACTGCGAGGCGACCGCGGAGACAGACAGATGCCGCGTCGCACCGGCGCGAAGAAAACAAGAAATCAAACGAACGACCGCCGCGCATCCGTCAGGCGTGTTTCATCCCCCCCGCTGCAGCAGCCGTTACCTAATGAAAAACTCACCAGCGTATACATATATATTATACGCGAACAGCCGGCTCGCGTGTGTCATCCCATCCACTCTTTGACGGTTAATCAGAGCTGCTCGCGCGTTATATTATATTTCAATTTCAATTTCGCGCACACGCACCGGATTACCCGACCATTTCCCTTCGTCAACATTTATTCACTTTAGGAGGTACGAGCGTATATATACGTGCGTGCGCGAGGGAGTTGGCTCGATTGACGAGAGGGAGAGCGAACGCTGAGCGCGTATATATACATGCGTTGCCTTGCGCGTTAAGCTCGATAATCCAATACATCATACGCGTTGGCGATTCGACATTAAAACGCCCATCCGCGATAGCGCGGGGCTATATTTGGGTATACGTTTGCGTGTGTGTGTACGCGTGCAAAAGACCCCGAGGACGGCAAAGGGTTGATTAGTGCGAGCTATTAATAAAAGAGATTGGAGCATCGTTTTTAATGACCGCGCGTTTATATCGCGTTTTTTATAACAAATTTTTTCGGATTTTTGGATTTTTCGTTGTATTTTTCGTGTACACGGAAATAACGGATTAGTTATAATTATAGTATGTTCATTAACTATATTAGGAAAATATACGGTAACCATTACAACTTAATGATCTGAAACATCGTAATACTTGATATAAATTCTTAGATGTAAGTTATCCTTTCTCTCCTTGTACAGTAGAACTATTAAGGTGTCATTTGTGTTTTATTGACTTAATTAAGATAATTTCCTTTTTGATACAAAAGCACTTTATTTGCTCCAAGTAAGAATTTATCTGCGTATACTATTCGCTAACTTGAACCTTACTAAGTGTGCTTAAATTCGCCAAACTACAGTAAACTACTTAAACAGTACTTGTACCGAGAACAATCAATCATTTGTGAAGCTTAAAGGATTTCAATGTTTACTGTGTATACGTCGAGTGGATAATTTTCGAACTTTCCACGTGTTGTTATATATGCACTTAACTACTTACTTTAAATACCACTTACCTTTAATTATAGCAATAAGATTATGTGCTTGGAAATGATAAAGAATATTGTTTAAAAACGAAATCATCAACGAAATGAATTTTAGCTGGGACATATAGTGCCGATAAAAAGATAACAAATAAATAATTAAATATAATACATGTATACATAAATTTCAGTTCTCTTATATAATTATCGTATACTTTCGTCTTTCGACACACAATATTAACAGTCGTAATTCTCTCCACGCGTTCAATTTTTCAAACATTTTTCAATATAATTTTATTAATGAGAGAGATTTTCGTTAATAAGCTTTTCGAGATACGCTCATTTAACGCCTCGTCGAGGGAAAATCGCGGCGGGCGCAACGTTTATCGAACATGCGCGTGTCTCGGTGATATAACCCCACGGGGCGAGCGCTTCGGGGGCTCACGCGCGTACGGATTTTCCGTCGAGTGCAGCCAAAAGAAATCATTTATACGCGCGATCGGCCGGTCAGGTAGCAGGCATACCCATCCGACGAAATATTTGGCACTTTTGCCAGAGAGCCGCGCGATCCTCGTGTTTTACGATAATGCCCTCGCGCTTCTGATATTTTCTCGTAAATTTTTGCCTTAAAATATAATCGCGTGCTTATGAAATTCCCGGCAGCATGCGGCGTGTTATCAGCGGTGGCGCGAATATCGAAGCCGCGTGTAACAGTTATGCGGATGAAAATGAAATGCTGCGGGGGTCATAATTATTTATAATTTGTTTTGTTACACGGAGGGCGTCGAAAATATGTTCGGATGTATTACGAGAGATGTTTCTAGAATTAATTAAACGGCAGTAAACATTTTCAACGAAGATATACGCATTGATTTTATATGAAAATACTTTAACGGTAATGTTCGATGATCGTCTGCCAAACATTTAATAATGAATAAATTTCGAATAATGTTGGTAATTTTTAAAATATTATTGTATATTATGAATTTTATTGATGTGAATTGATTCGTGAAAATTATTTAAGTCCATCGTCATTAAAATGACGTACAGTATTCGCAAAAACATACCATTCATCAACTTGGAACGACAGCAGCAGCAAAATTACAATAACCCGCGAGGAGTAACTAACGATCGGAATAAAAATCACTTTGGCCTGCCAAGTTTTACGAGGCTGTATATAAGCTCGCTACAGATATATTAGTTCATAACTGTCTTCGAGATCGAATTTACTTCGACTCCTCAACTACTCCTTCTGTCTCTCGTATTTCTTCTTTTTTTCCTTCTCGCTCTCACTTTCACTCTCTCTTAACATTCTATTTAAAGTGCCGCGAGTGCGACTTCGATCTTAACAGCCGGGAAGAATTTATGGGGCGCAAAAGTATCCCGACGATGGAAATCTCCTGAAAGAAGAAGAAGAGAAAGAGAGAGAGAGAGAGAGAGGGAGGGAGACAGGAAATATTCGCTACCTAAAAAAGCTAAAGGCTGCAATAAAATGGCCCAGTAGATGAGAAAGAGAGCACGAGAGAGAAAGAGACGGAGGAAAGGAGAGAAATACATATAGTATACGAAGTAGAAAAGGAAGAGAACTATCTTTGTAATATAAGAGGAAAAAGGGGAAGCGAGCGAACTTGGGCGCACGTGCGAAGCCGATCGTCTCGGAACAAATTGAAGAATAAGATATGTGTTGACAGAGACAAAAGGAGAAACGGATGGAAGGGACGGGAAAGTGTATAGCTTGGACGGAACAAGTGTCCCGCATACTGACCCTCGCGCACACAAATAGATAGTAGTGTGTGCGTGTCTACAGCTGTTTGCTATATGTGAATTCGCTGTACACATATAATATATACACATACATATATATGCTTAAACACACGCAAACATATCAAGCGCATGTATGTACAGATAAGGGCAGACGCTCAACTTAGTAAATATATATAATTACAAGAAGTTACAGGATCAAGCTTTATTTAAATATCAGCCGTTGCATGTTTATATAATTGAATTTTAAACATAAAGTAAGAAACTTGATCAGCTATAAAAGATCCATCGAATCAACACTTACTGTACTTATTTTCATAATAACTTTTTTCTATATCAAAGGCCCCTGCTATCTAGCGACATAAATATTTATATACAAATGATACTAACATTATAGTCACGCGCAAGTGTGTCCATTCCGCAATCGAGCCACCCAGCTCTGAATATATACTACAAGCCAAGCGCAGAATGTGCGCGCGCGCATAAACCTGGTATGGCTTTCGTTGTAATGAACGGAATGGTAGAATGGAGGAGAGACACATACGTAACCACGCACGCCTGGATTGTATTATGAAGGTCAGTGGGTGAATCTAATATCGTATAATCAAAGCGATACGCGCATTCTCCAACGTGCAAACACAGAGGGGAGGAGAGAGAGAGAGCGAGAGGGAGAAAGCGTAATAATGAACCCGAAACTATCGTCGCGCACCCGCTCGCATTAATCACGCGCAGGCGCACCAGCCACTATGGTAAATGTGTGAGTAGGTAGCATAACCTGCTACATAACATGAATGTATATATATGTACAATAGGGCGCGTAAGTGCGCGTAGAGAGCATTAACCGTGCGGAAAAATACACACTGCAGGTGTGTATACGTGAGTGTGATCAAGAACATGTGGCGGGGAGATACGTTTGTGTGCCAACACTCTGCTGTGTGCAAAAGTGCCCCAGTACGTGTGTGTATGTGTGTGTATTATTGGTAGTGGGCCGGATAAATGGGAGCTCATTTCACGACCCCTAACTCAGCCATAAAAATGATAAAGCAGGGTATCGCTCGCGGCCGTGAGGCAGCGGCAGCTACGGCACACACAACCGGCGCGAAATATAAAAGTACATACATATGGAGCGGGGGAGTAGGAGGAGGACGCATTGGAAATCAATGCGCGCGCGCGTGCTACTCCCAGTCCGCCGTCGTTTCGCGTCGTCGTTCATCCTGTCGCGCTACTGCTGCTAGTGCCGTGCACACTGCCCATCGGCCAATTGCCTGAAAGCCTTCGGGCAGAGGATCGGCCCCGTCTTTCCCGGCGCAATCGACCGCGTTTACTTTTTCCGTTCCATCAATGTTTCATGACGATTTTTCAAATATGCCGTGCCGCGCATGTTCGTATTTCTCTGCTCTCAGTGTGTATGTGCGCGCCGCACTAGTGTGTCTGAGAGGAAAGAGATGTACGGATGGGCAGTTACGCGGCACGGATTTCCAGCCTATTTTTCATGCGTGGCCGGCCCAGTTATGGCCAATAGTAGTGCTGGCATAGACGAGAGGGGAGATTTCCCCAAAGGCCGAGATTCGTAATGTATCATAATGGTTTCGTTATTCCAACGAGGGAGAGAAGCTCTTCGAAAGAGTTTTTTTTCGTCGGTGGATGGAAGAGGAAAAAAATGATTTTTTTTTTATTAATTCGCGGAAAATTGGTGGACTAGATTTCGGGGCTCTGCTCGGGGATTTGTGCGTTCTTTATGGTAATTTTTGGAAATATATGGGTCAATAAGTGAAAGAATTGGCATACATACATATTCGACCATAAAATAACATCTCGAATATTATTTGTGTATAAAAACCAAATGATATTTATGGTTATTGTCTGAATAGCAGTGTCCTTGAAAGGTTTTTGTTTGATCAAAATAAATAGTTTGTAATTTTTATTTTATTTTCTATTTTAAATTCATTTTAGTAATAGTTTTTTCGAACGCATGCACACTTATTATATACTCAAGTTTATATTTCATTTGTTTAAGGTAGTTCTCCAGGCTTGGATGATTATATCTACAGGGTTACTGAAACTTTGCATATATAGCATCTAATCATAAATACTTCAAGAAGTTGTAGCCGAAACATTGGGTCACCTCGCCAGGGAAAAATTAAAGAAAAACCATTTTGAAATCGGCAACTATAACATAGTCTTATATGGCCCGAAGGTCTGAGGCAACCGAAAGTGAAAGTTTTTTTTATTGATAGAAATCTATCTCGAATTTGAGAAATTAGATTCTAATAGTTTTGCATGTAAGCTTTCAAAAGATGCAAAGAAAAATACCGGTTGCCAGACAAAATCGTAAAATATTAAGTATTAAAGTTAGCGATATCTTGTAGGTTAATTTAGAATGCACTCCGATGCTTAGCAACGACGCAAATCGTTCTAATAAACACGAGAAATATTACTATATGATTATTCAAATTATGTCAATGGTTTTTGAGTATTTTCCATTTTATCTAACAATATTTTTGTTTATAAATTGTTTTTTTTCTAGGTCCTCTTTTTATCCTAGGTTTATTTATATAATAACATTTTAGATTTGGAGTCATCTTTAACTTATAAATAGGTAATAATATGTACTATCTTAACCTACACTTGTATATGTAGCAGAAAGACACAACATAATATATAAACAAAAACGTTTAATTCACTTAAATACGTAGACAAATTGACTTCAAATAAAAAATATAAAAATACTATTAAATCAATTTCGATCTATATTTGATAAGTTTTTAGAAGAATTTTTTTGCACCACTCATTTGACTAAAGAGTTGCTGGAGAACCTCCTTAATTTTTGTTATTCGTTGTAAAGTTATATTTGCTCTTTCTTTATTAACAAATAATATTCTCAAAAGAAAGCTTTAACACAAATCTATTTTCTATTCAAGAAGCATGGGTCACACATGTATTTATACTATACATATACTTGTCGATTGATTGTTTTACCAATCGTTTATTTAAAACTTCCCTATTCCATTCATTCACTTTGTCGTGCGTTGTACCTGTTCAATCACTCGTGCACTGAGAACAAATTTAATTAATCTAATTGAATGATCTCATTAATGAAAATCCATTGTTGCAAAGAACGATTGCACTGACTTAATTTCTAATTAGTTTATTTCAAGAAGTACGCAATAGAGTTAACAAAAAGTTCAGTTGGTCTCATTAAATATTCATAAAATATTCTGTTGAGTCTCCGCAAAAGTTCATTCTCCTCGCTAAACTTCTCATTGACGAAGCAATTAATCACTGACTCCAATACCCACACCTACTGCGACTCAGCCCGTACAACCAAATTAGAGAGTCCACATATACGCCGTGTCCGCCACAACACTTCCTTCTGTCCCCCTCGGGCTTACGCGTTCAGTCTCCACACATCGTCAGTTTTGCGCGAGCAAAGCCCCTCTCTCAAAGATCTTTCTCTTCGGTGGCGGTGACGGAGCCAGATAAGCCCAGCAGCGCGCGAAAAAAGCAACTCGTCCATTGTGAATGCATAAACGAATTACCGGTCGCGAGTAGTTCTTTGAAGGGTGGCGGTACGTGTACGCGGGCCAAAGTGGATGAGGAGGAGCCACGCAGACAGGACGAAAGGGAGCCCGTGCCGCGATAACGACGCGCGCGAGGTGAAAAAAAGAGGAGGTGCAGCAGCATGTGTGGGTATAGCTGTAGAACACAGACAGTGAGGGAGGGAGAGGCGAGAAAGTCGGCAGAGAGAGGATGGCCGAGGCGTGAAGAACAGGATGATGGGAGGAAAAAATTTGCTAGCTGGAAGTTTCCTCTCTCAGCTGCTGTGAGCCTTTTTTGCAGGGAGGACAGCAGTCGCTCAGTGCGCGTCTTTTGGGCTGTTGCGCGAAATTTGTTTCTGCTACGCGTTAAATAATAAATTGTGGATGTTTTTTTTTCGTGCGTTGATAAAGGTAATGAGTTTATTGCGTATAGCGCGAAAGGTAAATAATTTATCAACAATTGGACAAATATAAGGCGTAATGTAAAGTGAAACAGTATGTGAAATAGTAGGATTCGATTATGTATAGACTATCGAGACAGTGGCATTAGACACGATCGTCCAAAATTTGCCATATTCACGAAGAATTTTTTATTTCATTTCCGAATCGTGGCCTGGAATACCAATGAAGCGAATTCACTTATGCGTTGTTTAGGGTTCGGCAGCTGTATTCAGCGCTTACGCGAGTGCTCGTCGTACGGGGGGAATATGACATACACAGGACAACGTCGCCCTTTCCGCAGTTGTGAGGAAAAGAAAAACAAAAATAATATGAATTGTCGGGAATCTCGCCTACATATTGGCTCAATTGTATCGAGCTGAAATTCGTAAAAATTATGGTACAGCTCCAGCTCGAGAAGGACGTGTTGTTAAATTACTTTGTATTCCACGTAGAATCGAATGAACGTAACTTTTTTTCTTTTACTTCGGTGTAATTGGCTGCAGCCATTGTATACTGCTTTGATGATAAAAATGTAGCTTTTCACTTTTGTCTGATATTGCAACGACAACTAACTCTTTCATAGTCAAGCCACAAAACAGCGTTACACACACACACACACACCCACACACACAAGACATTTTCTAAAATCATGTGATACAAACTTCTAACACCTCTAATCATGTTTCTAGAGCGATTTAAAGAAACTTAAAATTTTACTATTACAAAGCTTCCTCTAGGAGGAAGCGAAAGAAATGGTTTTCTTTGACGTAGTTAATATTATGATTATCACTAATAATACTCATTGTACAATTCTAATGGTTGAGAGTGCCTAATTCATGTTTATTTCAATAACCAAAATATTAAATATGCCACTGTATTTATCATTTTAAAGTACTTACATTAAGATTATTTGCATTTAAACTACATTTTCAAATGAAAATTCTGTATTACATTTTACTTTCCCGGTATTCCGCAACAGCTCTTTAGACCGCGCGCCGTCTCTTGATGGGTTGTGGTATTAAAATTTATACAAAATCATTTAAATCGCGCGCGAGATCCTCTTTTCCTCGGCTATGAATGCGCGTAAGAGAAATTCGCGCGAAAGGAGAGCTTGCGCGAGTGAGCGAGAGAAATTCCGAGAGAGTGAAAGAGAAAGAGAGAGAGAGAGAGAGAGAGAGAGAGAGAGAGAGAGAGAGAGAAACAGGAGTTGGGCGTTGAATCGGAAAACATCGGTAACGCGGGCGCCTTACAAGCAAATGAATGCCGAAAGCTGAGTAGCGCCACTCGAGAGAAAGCCTCGACGACGAGGTAGCAAAGCCTCTTTCTGGTGATTTTCATTTTGTTCCTCGGGCTCTTTCCTATATCTGTTTCTGTCTTTCCCTCCCTCCCTTTCTCTTTTTCTCTAGGTATTTTTGCCGACTCTGAAGTTCGGTAAGAAAGAGAAAAAGAGAGGCATAGAGATAGAGAATGAGAAAGAAAAGGACAGAAAGGAAGGGAGCCTTAAGAGTTAGCTAGAGTGGTGAGATGCAACTGGAGCGCGCAGCTAAGCTGTAATCGTCTTATTCCCCGTTAAATCTCTCTCGGCATCCTCCACTGACGCTTTCTCTCATCTTACTTTCTTCGTCCTGTACTGATGTCTGTCGGGTTACGTGTCTTCTTTGCGTTTTTTGTTTCTTTATTCACGTCTCGTTTTAACTTGGCTGTTCTCGCGTTTAGATTTATTTTGTGTCTTTTCACTTTTAACAAGTAAAATACTAAATTTAATTGAAGATTTTGGTTAAATCGATTGATTATGACTAAAATAAGTATTAATTTTGTAAAAGAATAATTTTAATTATACAGACCAATATCTCATGTACTTCTACGGTTTTCAAACTTTTAAAACCCCATAAAAACTTTTTTACTTTTTGTATGAACCATTACAGTGCGGTACTTCAATTTTTCAGTATTTTACGTTAAATATTTGATCACGTAACTACTATTTAGGATCCTGCTTCCGCTTCACCGAGTAGCTACTTAAAATTTAAATTTTTAAAAGCTTTAATTAGCAAAATCAAAATTGGCTTAAAAAAATCTTAATTATTTTATCCACAGTGTTCTCTTACAGGAAATAAATATATCAACTTCCTTTTAGAAGTAAAGAAAATTCAATTACTGCTTTAATTACAGCATAAAATGTATCAATTATTATCTATTCTCACCTGCAGTACTCTATATTTCATACCAGCATTGATGATAGACATTCGTAACACGTACTTTTTCCATTATCAAAACACTGAAACTACCAGATACTGTTTGACGTTAATCTAGTTATCTTATACCTACTCATGTACATACCTTTATCTCCCACCACCTGTATCCTTGTCTGCGACCCGTCTTTTGCTTGGCGGATACGCTCCCTTCTCTCGCAAAATGACTCTACGTAGGTACCTCTCGTACAGAAATGTCTATATACAGGAGGGAGGAGGGCGCTGAGCTTTTTGCCATCTTCTGGGTCGCACGCGAAGGGAGGGGGTCTGGTCCATTGTCTGCGGGGGAAGCTTACCCACTACACGATTCTAAACCAGCATTTAAGCGGCTGGGAATTTTCCCTGGATTAAGAGAGCCAAGCGCAGCCGCTCGCTCTTCCCCCTTCTTTGTCCCGTTGACTGGTAAATATTTTCCATTATGCATGCGAACGGACTCTAGCCGGCTGCTACGCTCTCTCGTCAAATTTGCCGTCTCGATGAGCGTTTGGGAAAACATGGCTCGTCGGATGTACTGTACTTATGCGAGAGATGAGAGATGCTGGATCATAGTGGCTTCTTTTGTCGCGGACTTTGCAAGGAGATAAGGGATTGGAGAGAGAGAGAGAGAGAGAGAGAGAGAGAGAGCCTTTCACCGTCCTTGAAAAGCTCAAAGTTCATGATACATACAGTTGATGGAGATGAAAAAATCGGTTGTATAAAAACTATAGTATTTAAATAGTCATATATAATGGACTTTTAATTTAATTCAGATACAATTTAGAAACAACTATAGAAACAACGAAGGAAAAGTTAAATTTTTCCTTTACATATAGATTATTATTGGTAGTGTGAAGAGAAAATATTAGGTTAAACTGTAACTGTAATTTATAAATTCTGACGCATACTAGGTATTAACACATTTTTGTTATACTGAAAATGGTCTTTTTATTATTTGTATACTATAGAAAAGATTTTTCCTCACACCGGGCCGAAAGTACCTCATTCCTGCCGGGCTTCAAAACGAAAATATGGCATTTCGGCCTCGATGTGAGGAAAAATAGTATATGCTCCACGAGAGTAAAATCGGCCAGCCCACATCTCGTGTTTACCACCCTCGCCTTCGGCTCGGGTGTCAATTTACACGAGCTGTGGATTGTACAAGTTTTTTCCTCCCTAGGTGCGTAATATACTATTTTCATGTTTTTTATGGATAAGTTCAGCATGCCTAATTGAGCCAACCGCTAACCATGTGAATTTATCCTTATTCTCTGGCAATATTGTCGATCCATCATGGAACAAATAAACAACATCGGGTTTCTTTTATTTTTTAGCAATATTGAATCAATCAGAGAACGAAATCTAATAATGCTTCTAGCTTCCAATTAACGATTTTATCGACATGGTATTTTTTGCTAAGCACGTTTGAATGTTGCTAGTTTACAAAAAACTGCGTTTTCGTAAATAATCAATGTTTTTGCATTTAATCAAACATTGTCGAAAAAAGCGCTTTGTCAAGTCTT
>JAPYZO010025105.1:2037-13261 GCA_030522905.1 Torymus flavipes | reverse complement strand
TCGTGGCTATAATAGTTCTACTCGTTAACCATAAGACACCTTCCTATATCCTGGACAACAATATTAACATAATCTTCATAAGTATTGGTATCCAGCGGAATGTCAGCGACTCGTCTCCACAAAGCCTTACCGACATAAAGTTTCTTACCAGCCTTGGCAACTTTATCCGAGAGAACAATGCAATATTTCTTGTAAGCTTCTATCAGATCTGAGAATAAGAATATATTCCGTTTTTGTACTTTGATTCAAAGTAATCCATTAGTTCCTGAGAAATTGGCCTTATAGTTGTTCCGCCGAAGACCGATACACTCGAGCATTGCATATCTAAGCGTGGGCGGTTAGGAAAAAATTGTGATTGCCCTGCTTTAGTGAGCTTTTTGAAAACGGTTTGTTGCACAGGATCGAACTCTATTTCTTCTCCGCCTGATCCAGGATTTTCTGTGCTCTCGTTTTACAGTTGGCGCAGTTGGTAGTTGCAGTCAGGACGCCAAAATCCTCTGTGTATGTACCAAACAATGCGTGATAAACTAACTGTTTCGCAACTTCCGATACCAGTCGGCTATCGGGAGTTTCCTGTATATCTTATATTGCCGTATTTCGAGTTTAAACAAATGACTATTAACTAATAACAATTACTAATTGCTGGATAGACAGTGAGTCGTCAGCCAGGATGTTCTGTGCCAGAAGGCTCTCAGCTGCCAGATTTGCTCTTAACGTCCTGTAGGATGATTTCTCGACAGCTATTAGAGCTTCCCTTGTTGCCTCATCAGTTGTTTTTACTAACGTCTCTAGTCTCCCTGCATGTGCTATGTCTAGAAATTGCATGTATTTTGCATAAACTACTGACAATATCGCACCAGCTCTCTTTTTTACGTTACTAATCGCACGGGTCTGGCTCAGTGATCCATCAGTTTGTCCCGTTCCCTCTCCTGTATCTCGAGTTGTGCTGTCTACAATTTCCTCAAATAGACTGACACCAGCAGGAGTACTCGAACCTGATTGGGAGTCCCCCATGTTTTCTAAATATAGGAATATCTTGTATATTACTTATTGAATGTACAGGAGATTATTTAATTATACAGATATAGAATTTTCTCAAAAAAATTACCAATAAATTCGCGTTAACCGAGGAACTGACTTGTCTGTAACTTTTTACGCGTATTTTTTCTATAATTCCTACTGCGGTTTACTCAGTAACTATTTACTGAAGTGTACAATAATTTTTACTAACCTTTCTGTTTATAAATTTTACCGTAATTGATTGATAGGAAAGTCGGTTGTGCGCGACGATGTGATATTTATGCCCGCGCCGCGTCATTGCGGGAGAAGACACGACCGCTCACCGCAAACATAACCCTATCAATATAATATATTGTTGTGATAGTTTTTAAAACTTTTTTAGTAACATATGAAGTAAATTACTGTGTAGGAACCAACATTTCCAATAATATTGCTAAATAATATATACTTAAAAAGTAATCAAATACGCATTTTCGTAAAACTTGAAATTTTACATTGTGACAGTGACGAGAAAATTTTTCTATTCACAAGCCACCGCAAAAGTCCCACGGTTATAACAACCTACGTACGCTAATACTTTCCGCGAATTTCGCGATCATTTTTTTCGGAAAATTCTATTTGTGTACAATATTAGTTTTCGACACGGGCACGAAAGTAGATTAGTTACCTCATAATGTGACGTTTTTCACTCGAGCGAAGCGAGAGCGAAAAGTGACACGAGGAAAATAATCAACTTAACGTACTAGTCTCGAACCGTTTTTATACCACGAGTGCCAAAAAATTATATCGAAGTTGTGATTTTGAGATTAAAGTGATATAAATAAATAAAACAGCTTTATTTCTTACCTTGGCCCTTCCGAGATACTAACAATTATTCAATTAAAAAACAATTTTATTCAAAAGCGATCACTGTTATTCAAGAAGAAATGCAAGAATTCTCGATGAAAAATTGTACAATCGTGCTGTTTGACGGCTGCCGATGAATTGAGCAACACCAGTTTTCTTTTGTCGCCATGTAGGTTTAATTTAAAAACAAACGACAAACGTTATTTTTGTTTTCTCGCGCTCTTTTTTTAAAGATTCTAATGGTACCATGGGAAGAACAGGACCTTTGTAACTAATGTATATATAAGTATCCGACTGTTCCTTATATAAGCATACAGTAACCCATAATATTCCTTTTATCTACCTATATTATCTATATATTCATCTATTCCTTTACGTTACATCTTGTGTGAAGGGCTATATAATTACCTTAGCCGTATAATGTCCCGATTTAAAGAATTTAGTAAAACTTTAAGGCTCATACTCGCCCCGTAATCTTTCCTATTATCGATGCTATAATCAGCGAAGAAAAATAGCACCTCCAAACTACGCTGAATTTTCAGTATAAGCTATAAAGATTTGTTTTCACACAAAGATTATCGCATACCGCACATTATCGCGACAGCCGTCCTCGTAATCATAAAAATCAAAGTCCTAGCTATCATTAAATCCAACGCTCGTTCTTACCTGTTCATCCACTGGTAAAATTCCCTTCACAGCACCATCCTCAAACCCATCGGCAACAGCAGCACAAAATCCACTTTTTACCACGCGTCATCCCAAAACAGCAGCCGCATCGCAGAAGACATCAACATGAGCTACGCATCCAGGCAGCTGCTGCTACCGCCGCCCGCGGATGAAGATTGGCATCATTTATACTTACCGCACGCTCCCATTCACTACTCCTTCGCGTGCTTATATACTTTACTACTATATGACAACCGAGCGCGTGCGTGCGTATACGCCCGACAGCGCCAAATCGACTGAAGTCACATAGGTAGTACGGCTATCTCTGCCGAGAGCGACGAATTGAGTAGCTTATATTCTTCGACGAGCGATGTACAGAACACTGAGAATATAACCGGCGCGAGCGAGAGCGCCTGGACGATAAGGGAACAGCAATTCGAAGAGTATACCTGGCGAGATAACACTGTGTGTGATAAAATCTATAGCGCCCGTTAAACGAAGGCGAATTGGAACTGATCACCGTTGCTCTTCGAACGCGCGACTACGCGAAAGAGGAATACGTGTAGTGGACGGCGCGCACGCGCGCGCGTGTGTGCCTTGACTGTCTGCGATAGAGCGACTCTTGACTTTTGACTCTGCGTGCGGCGAATGTCCGCTACGACAGAGCGAGCGAGCGATCAGCAGGGCGCGCGCGCGCGCTAAGTAATGCGATAACGACGTCCACGTATACTTAGCATGAATTTTTGTCTCCCGCTCTTCTCACTCGCATTATACACTTACCGCGCGTGCCAAGTCCGGCGCCGTGCACTTCGATGGTTTCACCTTTTTTTACAATATAGCTGTACGTGTGTATATGTGTATATGAATATACGCGAAGAGTACGTTATGCGCGCAGTTACGTCACGAGGAGAGTCGAGTCCAAGACCTTGAGATGACGGTCCACGAGTGTGTGGGTTTCGATGGTTTTTGCCTTTGAGTGCGCTGCAAAAAGCCGAAGTGGTCGGCTTGGCATTCAAACCTGTTCGAAATTCGTTTTTATTAATGCCAGTATAAAAATAAATGCTTTTAGCCTACCGGCTACATAACATGTATTTGGTGTGTATATACAGCTCTAATCATCGAAACTAGATCTACTTCAATCACAGTAATTCCTTTATCATTGCTTTTACTTCTCCTAATAGAAGTCTAGAAAAAAGTACATTAAACTCGCGACGATTCATCTCGTATCTTAATTTGAGATCGTCGTAAAAGCACTATTGGTCACAGTTCACATATCTGCACCTATATATTGACGCTTCTTATTACGTCAAACGCGCGCGCGGCACCGAATCCTGTTCAGTCTTTCAACCACGCATAAGTAGTATAAGTAGTACAGTACGCAGCAGCTCTTCTGCGCGCGATTACATTTTTTAATCGCAGTTTTTTTTTTCGCCATTTTATCATCATCGCCGCGCGCGTATAATATGCTTACGATCGGGTTGAATTATTCCGTCTAAGACGACATTCCTTTCGCGCAAAAAAAAAACAAACTCATAATCGTTTTATCACTTTCAGAAATCGAAAATCACTGCCGCGGTCATCCCGTAACGCTTTCGACGATAAAAATCTAAGTATGTGATTACGTGAATAAAGCGCCTCAATATTCTCGATAAAATTCGCAGGTGCAACAGTCACCTGGTCTATTTATAAATTCGATAGGACAATTAAGCTATATCAACGTATATAATATATAAATTCCACACCTCAAATACAACGTGCGATAGCTCCAATAAAGATATATTCATGTATACATATTTATACCGGTCGGTAAAGTCACCGTCCTACCGTACCCTCGACCTTCTCCCGCACCCCCCTTCCTTTTCGCCTCACCCCCTGCGAGCGCCAGCTGCACGTCCCAAGGGCAAGGGCACATAACCCCACACCTATTGCATATACCACCTGATCGACTTTCCTACCGTACCCACCGGCGCCACTTCTCACTTCTCATATCAGCTGCTTCCAGCTCCCTTACTCGGCCCCACCTCCAGATGCCGCCAGTCAGCGATTCCCCGCTAACAACAACGGGCAGTCGCGGTCGCAGCTCTCTCATAGCGGCTGGCTGGCTGGCTGGCTTCTAGCTTGACAGCTCCTCGAACTGTCACGGACGGAGGCGCGCGCGCGTCCGAGAGAGCCGTCCTTGTGTGTGTGTGTATTATATTCGTGCGCGTACATACATACAGATAGGATATATAGAATCGCCGCTGGCTGGCTGACTGCGACTCTCGCGCGTGTGTCCGTGCAGTGTGTTATATGTGTGTTTTTCGGTTGATCGAAGGATCGGCCGGTGGCGAGGCTGGACACCGAAGGGGCACCAGGAGTCACCGCGTCCTAGTGACGAGGCCGCACCGGCTGACAGGCCCGGGATATATAGAGGCGCAGAGCTGAGCGCAGCGCATCAGGTGAGCGGGAGAGTGGCCGGGGTCGCGCAATGGGTGTGCACGTAAGAGGGAACGGCTCGCCGGTAGACCACTACTACTGCTATATGCTGTTGCTGCTGCGGCTAATGTTGCTGGAAGATTCCATCAGCGGACAGGACAGCAACCCTCCGGCCGCGAGACAGTTTTTCTATTCCACTTTGATTTCAATTTCGCTAGTTGCTTGTTTTTTTTTTGTCTGCGTTGCCTTTTGGCTCTCATCGCTGTCGTTACGGAGGCGCTTAGTCGAAGGGACGGCAGCGGGCGCGCTCTCTCTCTCTCCTTTGTCTCTCCCTCGGGTTTTTTATTACCGTCAGTGTATATTCCTACGTACATATATGTGCATATACATACATGCATAGAGAGGGAGAGAGAGAGATAGAAACAACAGCTCGTATCGTGCGCGCGTTTCGTGTCCCTCTCGTTCTGTCTTTGTTTCGACTAGGTACGCTATATTACGTTATTCTCTCGCTCTTTCCGTCTCTCCACACGAAAACGGGCTTACCGTTATCGACGCCGAGGAGGAGGTGCCGTGCACAGTACCTAGGCCAAGAGAATCTAGCACGCTCTCTCTCTCTTTCGCGCTCTCGTCTATGCCTATGTACGTAAGTACGTGCGTGTGTGCGTATAATGTACGTACCATGTACGTGTACGCAATGTCAGTGTAGTCGTCGCTTTCAGCTGGACCCTCTCAGCTGATGCGCGACTGCGGCGGCATCAGCGACTCGCGCCTCCTTGTTTTAGCTCAAGTAAGAGAGACGCGATCGTAATAGTTATTTTTTCGCGCTCACGCTATACATCTAGAGTTAGGCCGGAAGCCGGAGAGGAGCAGAGTTCGCGGTTTGCCTTTACGGTTTGGTTCTTTTTTTTCGCCGCGCGAGACTGAGCAAAATCTATCAGCAGCAAGCAGCTGAGCAACAGCAGTAGAAGCAGTAGTATATATCTATATACCTAGCAGTAGCTATAGTGATCGTGAGGATTGTTAGTCCAAGTTCGCCGCGGCGCGTGAAAGTTTAGCTCTCTCGCTGCGAACAATCTCGCCCGTCGCCTCCCGTCACGTATACCGAGAAAATGAGAGATACATACACACGCACATACACCTTCGCTCCTCCCGAGGCTCCTCCGCGCAGGTACTATGTTAGGTACACACAGTGTGTTTGTTGCTTTTTTCGCCTTACACACAGCTTAATCAGAGACACGTACACCTATCCGATAAAATCATGCGAGCCATACCGCGAAAATGACACTGCGCGTACGTGTGTCAATGCACATTGGGAGTTTTTTTTCCGGGACCTGCGCATGTGTATAAGGCTATATAATTCTACACCACCTACACCTTTGCGCGCGCTGCATGCTGGCGAATCGATACGTGCGGCTGGTCGCGTATAGAGCGCGCGGGCGCGCGTGAGCTTTACAGCTGAGCTCTCAGCTGATGGCAAACGTCGTCGTCGTCGTATAGCCGGTGCAGGTTAATATATATCTATATATGTAGACGTAAAATGATCTCATCGATGGCCTTTCGGCGAAGTGTACAGAGCAGTTCGAACCTGTTTCCAAAACGTATTATAAAGCAGTCATTGTACTCACTATATATGCTGTAGTCGTGTCAGCACGCGCGTGTTTTATTGCTCAGATAAGTTTAATTTGTTTTCTCAATAAAGTTACACACACATAGAGAGAGGGAGAGAGGGAGAGAGGCTGCAGTGTGGGTTTTAATTAAGCCTATCTGTGTGTACCATCTCCCGCGCGCTCCCTGCATGTATATAGATGTTAGTTTCTCTTGTATTATATTGAGAGCGCGCGCGTTGCTGTGCTGCGTTGCGCCAACGAGATGAAAATGGGATCGAGATCGTTATCTGATCGCCATCTTTCTAGGAGCGATCGCCAAGACGATGATTAGTCGGCCGGAAGAAAGAAAGCAATAAAACCGTTGACGAGAGTGCTTTATATATGTACATACGTACGATATGCGCTTACAGTGCAATCGCAAATAGAGTGGGTCGCGTGCAATATTTCGTGGTTCAAAAAATCGCTTCGCACATCCATATATATGTAACGGCAAGGACATGGCCTGGCGCCGATACCTTCGCAGGAATAAAAAAAAATATATATATACATAGAACGGAAAATCGGCGATGTAATTTGTATGCGAGATAATTATTTTCCGGCTCTATATGAATGAAAAAAAAAAAAAAAAAAAATTTTTCTACACATACTTACACGGCGAGCCGATACCTTTTTCTATGATTCACTTAATTTATTCAGCGAAAAATCAAGAACGAGCCTTTAACACCGGTGCTTTTGTTTTTTCTCTCCACAGAATAATTACGCCGGGCGAGCTGTTGCCACAGGAACAAAGGCAGAAGAAGGGGGGCTGCTGCTGCTGCTGCTGCTGCTACCGCTGACACGGCATAAAATCCTGCGAATGAATCATCATCGTCGTAGTCGGCGGCGTTCGACCTAAAAAAAAGAGTGAGAGAGAGAAGGAATCGAGTGGAATCATTCGACACTCGCTCGCTAAACAACCAGACAGTAGAGCCGGAAAGCCTGAGATAGAGACGCGAGCGTTGCTCCTCGCATAATGTACAAGGAGCCGAGTAGTAACAGCAGCAGCGGCAACTCCTCGAGGAAGGGTGACGAGGTGGAACTGGTGTGCCGCTTCCTGGCGCCGTTGTGCGCGCGCGACGAGGGTGCACGGAACGCTGCCCTCGCGGCCGCCCGCACCACCGTCGAGGGCTGGTTAGGCGGCGTCGGCAGTCCCAACAACAACTGGGAGATCGCCTCTGTGGATCTAGAGGATAAGTCGGCAACAGCTTCAGCACCGATGGGTGTGAGGATAGCCCAGTGCCAGAAATCGTCACCGCTGAGGGTGACGCCAGTGGTGAACGCCAACGCGAACTATCGCATGCAGCTGCGGGACGGCCTGTACGCGAGCGAAGGATTCTTCCCTCAGAGCGTCAGCGAAGGCGCGGCCACGATTTTCACCAGGAAGACGAGCTTCGACGCTAATCTGACACCCGAGAGGTATCCATCCGGCTCATTCGACTGCGTGGACGGGAAGACGAATGATTTTGAATGTAACGGCACGCCGAGTCACAACAGGAGCTTGCTGAAGGAGGCCGAGAGTCGCTTTGGCTCCAGCAGCGAAAGCGAGCGACGATTTTTCGCGTCGAATGAGGGCTTGAACGAGAGCTATGGCAGCCAGGATGAGAAGCAGCAGAGGAGCAGGCATTACATGAGGATAAAGAGCGGCAGACAGAAGCAATTCGACGAAGACGATGAGCTGGACGCTGACACGCGCGTTTACGGCAAGAGCCCCAAGTTCGATGATACATTCGGGAACCTTGAGTTTCTGCGCACCAGCCGCAGCAGGCAACGCAGTGAGGATCATGAATTAGAAGCTGCAACGCCACCTGGCGGCGATTCTGTCGTCTTCAATACGCTCGACGGATTCCTAAGGACGTGGCCTCGGGTGGCGAGAGGAAGCTGAGTATCGGACAAGTCAAGAGGCCGCTGTCGTGTGACGAAGACGCCCCCTGGAAGAGCGGAAAAGTACTCGAGAGTCCTGAAGTGGAAGTGACACCTGGCGATGTCGGCAGGATGCTCAATCTGGGAAATGCGCTCGATGGGCCGCGTCAGGCGCAGGCCAACAAGTATCTCAGCTTGGTCAGTCTGCATCTGCCGGTGATATTGAGACTGAGCATCAACTGTCCCTTCCAGAACGTCAGGATCAAGTGCGCGGAAATCATCCAGATGATCAAGGTAATTTCAATGTTGGTTGAAGAGCGAGAGAGAGTGCGTGCATGTGTGAAATGCGTGAGGGTCGACTTTGTCATGAATCTGACCCCCTTTATGTGATATAAGCAAACCGTTTTTTTCTACGTATGTGGAGTATCAAGTCGAAGTTTTTATCTATTTTTGGTTTGTTTTCGTTTATTTTAAGTTTTCGGATTAGCTTGGTGATTAGATAAATTTGACGACGTAAACTCATAGTTTGAATAATGACCATTTTTAAAAAGTATTTTTGAAACAATAGCTCATAAAAATAGTGCTTCGCAAGGCTAATTTTGCAAATATTACATTTTGTCGTTATTTCAATTTTTAAATCGAGTATTTCAAAATATATCGTCCTAGAAATAGCGTGTTAGATAATTTATATTTAATATGTAAACAGATCGCGTGTGCAAGTACATAAAAATGCATTAATTGTGTCACTGCACGGCTTTTAAATTTCTTTTAAAAAATGTTGATTTTTACGTCGCTCTAATGTGGATTTAACTCTGTAATTAAATTCAAATGGTGCGCTCGAGTCGGCTTACCGTTACATAATTTAAATGAACGAAGGTCAGGGAAGCAGTTTAAACAGCTATCGATATATCAGTGTAATTTAGATGTAATTGAAACACTTTAATTGCACTATAAAAACAAAAAAAAAGTTAAAAGAAAATTTATTTTGTCTGATGATGCGAGTTCCACTTAATTTTCATTTATTATATATTATGTAAATTATATTTTATAAATTGCTTTTATAATTAATGTCTGTCACTTTAATAATTTTGCATTACATTATGTAATTTAAAACTCGTAAAATATAATTTTTGTCAATGTTTCATGAAGAAAACTTCGCATACAAGTAATTACATGGTTGGTAATTAATATTCTTATCGGTTTAAAGCAATTTAGTCGGTACTGCTTATATCATGATATTTGTTTACAACTTGCGGCTTTAAATTTTTTTTCCATAATTTTATGTTACTTGTTTTAGTTGCAGCTTAATAATATCGGATATGTATGCTCTACAACCTAATCATTTTTATGATACTATTTAAATAATACCAAATATTCTGATTTTTAACTTAACTGGCACGAAACCCCATTTATAAACTGAACCGTTATCTAAAATATAAATACTGTCAGTGATAAGTTTTCGTATGCACTTAATTTTAAAAATAAACATCTGAAACTGAAAAGTGTATTTTAAAAGTAAAAGAAAAGATATATAAAAATACTCTCCCAGAAATTATTGAATTTGTTACAATATTATATGTTTTTATTAATAGATTTTTAAAAGCCCACGTTAATGCACGGATTAAAAAAGTCAACAAAAAAATTAGAACGTACATGTATTATGAAACAGCATTTACGCACTATACGCACTATATCTTAATTCTAGCAGATCAAGATAAAGCTTCATTTATATTGTTAAAAACATGTAAATATTATTTAATGCTTTTAAAAACAATGTATACGTCCTATACATCTACAAATGATCAGAATCGTTTAAAATTAAAACTAAACATTTTTTTAAATAATTTTTCATTTAATCATTTTCACAAGATGAAATTACCAAAGAATCATCGAATAAAACTTTATTGTTAAAAAAAAATTTACGTTTCTTACACGAATATCTAACATATCTTACATTATCTAAATAAAATTTATTATTGTTTTTTCATTCAAGCGTTCATATTATATAAATAAATGACTATTTGAAAATAAGTTAAACATTTATTAATTATAATTGTTTCTTTAAGGTTTATAAACTATTAGGCTAAAAATAGTTACAAGTTTCTCAGTACCAGCTCCCATAGCTTTTTTGGTTTTAGCTATAACTGACGAAAATTAAAGTTAAAAAAAACCATGATCATCTTTTAATGCTTCCCTATAAAAGGGGAAATTAGTTTTTTCGATATTATATTAACAATAATTAATTATTTAACAAAATAGAAAAACTGATTGTACATTTTTTTAAAGTATTGGTTGGTATAATGACCACCTTCATTGTGGACGGAATATCCGAGTCTTTAGGAGATACAGCAGACTGTAATGAGTGTAAACATGTTTAAATGATGTATTAAAATTTGAACTAAAAAAATTATATTATAATAAAATTTTTAATATATTTTATTTACGTCAAGATAAAGAAAAATTAAAAATATTAGTTATTTTAATTAGTGTGCACAATACATAACCATATTCGGGTAACAATTAAGTAGACGATAATGAGCGATAAAAAGTGAAGAACAAGCTAAAATTGTTAAAAAAATACTAAATCAGTCTAAAAAAATAAGATTGGTGTCAAAAATAACTTCCAAAGGTAGGATTCTTTTTCGTATTAAAAATTACTTCGTAACTTTATGAATTCTGAATTTGAAATATGGAATACAAATCGAAATAGTTATACAGGTACAACAGAAATACGAAAATATATTTATGCACATATTTAATCATTTTTTTTT
>JAPYZO010024918.1:0-12405 GCA_030522905.1 Torymus flavipes | reverse complement strand
TATTATATATTAACATTATTATAAATAATATTTTCAACAAACTATTATTTAATGCGGTTCAAAACAATTGAATATTCGGTTTTTTACTTTCTTAATGATGCAATTAAAATGAATATTTTGGGAGTGGCTTGTAATTAAAAAAAAATTGATTTTGTATATAAAATAAAGTCTGAAATTTATTAATATAACATGTGGTTAAATAAAATTAGAAGAAATCTTCTAAACACTCATCATCACTAACGCTTTTTTCTTCTAATTCTATGTTTGTGCAACTGTGGCCCCTACATGTCAAGCAAATATCAGTACAATATAAGCCGCGTTTTCGGCAACTACACGTTGCCGTTTTGCAGCCCTTTTGAGACCGACAGAAAATACTTTCCAATAAACTCTTTGGTATGAGGCTTTCCGAGCTATAAATTGGTTGCGAACCATTTGCGAAAATTTTCCACCCCCAGTCTGTCGCTGTTCATTTATTACCAAGCCATAATTGCACTTGGTGGTAAACGCGATACCCGTGCATTGTTTCATCTGTTGTAGTCGGTGGTAACTTCTCTAATTTAAAAGATTTTTTTGCTGCTAAGCTCTTAAATATAAAGTAGCGTAAATCGGAAAGATTTTTTTATTGTGTTTTTTGACGTATAATGATAATATTATTTCTTCAGTATTTTTTGCTATTGTGTTGTAATCAGATTTTTCATAAAAACATTTAGCTAATTGTTGTAAATTAGGGTCATTTTCAATAACAGACACAATTTTATTTTTACCGATTTGGTAAAACCCAGACGTAGTATCGCAACCACAAAATGCGTGTAAAAAAGCGATTAAATGTTTACTTTCCGGTTTGAAGCTATTGATGGTGTATATTTTTTCTTTCGAAGTATTTTTGCCAGGGATGCTATAGTAAATATTGTTCAAGTTTAATGAATATGCCAGCTGTGTTAAAATAACAAGTAAATCGGTGTCCTCTCCTATTATCACAGTTAAATGTTTTTTATTTGCAACTTCGATCGCCGTGGTCACAATCATAGTGTCGGCGTCTTCCTCTGCTTGTTTAGTTGCAAATTGAGCTTCCTCAAGGGCGTCTCGAAGAAAAGTAATAAATCTATTTTTATTAACGTCATTTGAAAAAAAGTTCTGTGGTTGCATATCTATATTCATGGTGGTATCGAATAGAAGTTCTCGTGTAATTTCTTTTCTAGATCTGCGAAATCTTTCTGCACTTTTTGTGTGTAAGGAATTTGCAGTGCATGGATAACCATCAAAAACAATCGTCGTATTTTCCGAGTAATGTGCTTTCACATACTCAACGTATCTTCTTAAAATGTCACAAACTGCATCATTTTTATTCCATACAACATGGTGCAGAAGGAAGCCACCATCGACTACATAATGGGCATTTTTGATAATTTTTGAAGTTTTGAAGGAAATTCGATTTTGCCGTTTTACGCATTCCTACTTCATCAAATAAAGTCAGAGGATATGGAGCCAATTCATACATTAAAAAATCCTTCATGTCTTCTTGTGACTTTATTTGCAATGAAATCCTTTGGAATAGAAGCGTTGGATCAATTGAAGTATATACTTTTACGAGAGGGCTTCGAGATAACGCCTTTTACGAGCGGGCTCCGAGATAACGCCTTTTACGAGCGGGCTCCGAGTTAACGCCTTTTACGCGCGGATTCCCAGATAACGCCTTTCTATTCGGAGGCGACGATATGTTGTTTGTTTATTAAAAATATTACTTACATCGACTGTAATATGTTGTATTTATATGTTGTTTTAACTTTAATTTTCATTCTGAGGCAGCTAAATTAAGTTTTACGTCCCGAACAGAGGCCGAAAAATACTAAATGTAAGGTAATGTAATGTATGTAGTTTTCGCGACTTCTATATGGGATGCGAAAATTCATTTTGCGGCACAAAATGTATTATTCTTGGCGAGTGCGCGATTTGCGAGCGAGCGTAGTGAATCCTCTGTAGAGGTTGCGGAAGACTCAATGTAAAACCATGTAATACATTTAGTGTTTTGCGACTCCCATATGGGGCGCAAAAATTCATTTCACGACCTTCGGACAACAAAATAGTTTATGCAACTACAGACGCATATCAGTATTTCTCTGGAACTTTTATCTTTTAGCTAAGTAGAAATTTCAAAATTTAATGTTGAGGCACATCGACAAAACTCATTTTTGTTTGTTCTAGATCCCCCAAATAACAATAAAAAGGGTTGGCTCCTCATTTTTAAACATAGTTTTTTAATATTGTGTGTTTATGCACGTACGAGTATGCGTGAGCGAATGCATGTAAAACTGCCTTATAATCACTTTCTTTTTTGATTTACTTAAAAATTAATCCGAATTTCATTAGACACCCCGTGAATATTTTCGAGAAAATATATGTAGAAAAAAGAGTTATATTCAAATCAGGCCTACTTACCGTTGTTTTTTGTGTGCCACCAAAAAATAATAATTTTTTAGGCGAGAGGCCCGTCGACACCGTGTGCTTTAGTAGCTCATAATTCACTTTCCATAAGAGGCACAAAACACAAAAGTTATTTTTTTTAATCGAAAAATAAAGTTTATTTTTCATTTTTACCAAAACACAGCGTCGCGGAGATAAAGCTATGCACTTTATTCAAAGGTAGGCACATTCAATCAGATAACATATTTGTTCAGTTAGCAACGGATAATAGCCTAAAAAAGTTTTTAAAGCATTTATAAAAGAGTTATTTTTCTGCCCTCCGGCCGGAAAGCGCCAATTTCCCGGCCGCTGCGCGAAACGAAGTTGTTGCTTTCCGGCGCCGTCGAGCATGTTTGTCCACCTCGGCTTCGCCTCGGCCGACAATTACATGTGATCTGAGACATTTCTTATTTTACTGGCCTAGGGTCGTAATATACTATTTGTAAACGATGTAAAAAGGATGAAATTTTCCTGCAGTATGCAGGCAAAATCTCTAAATTTAGGCCATTTCCGATTGTCAATTGAAATTATCCTTGTTCAAAAGTTTGTTCTATGTAGTGGAACATGTTACTGGAAGTGGATTTTATAAATATTTGCTTCACTTAAGCTAAATATCTGAGAACCATAAAAGATGTTAAAGTACTGTAAAAGTTAAAAGTTCTAGAGTATTGGTCATATGCATGATTCTCGCGAGTACGAGCTCTGGTGTCCTAGTGGAGAATTACACAAAATAAGCAATATCACACACACGCAAAAAACCAGAGTAACTGCCAATAAATATGCAGTACTGTATTTATTCAACGTGAATGACCTATACAATTTAGCATACAAAAAAAAGTTACATTCACTGGGCCTCAAGCTGGTACGAAAGGTAGAGCACGATTTGTTCCGCAACGGAATTACGCAAAACTTGTAGCTGTAGCTTCACGCGAAATGACACCGGTCATTACAATACTCCTCCCGAAGGGGATCGGAATTATAGCCTTCTGCTACACGCTATTTACAGGGGGTTCGAATATTGATATTATACGTGGTGGCGTGAGCGCACACACTCGCAGCAAAATACGTAGAAGGAAGGATAGAAATAAAGACTTACATTCGTTGTTGCTAGATGAGTCGTGTTTCTTCTCGAAAGGCGCTGCACCAGTGATTCTTGTCAATGACGGCAGAGAGACATTCAGTTGCAGCGGGGACCCGGATCAGCTCACAATTTCGCACACTCTCGGCACAAGAACCTCAGAAATGTTTCTCTAGTGCTGAACGGGTGGCCTGCGTGCGCGATGGCGTCCTCGGTCAATTCCGTCGGCGCTCGGGTTTTCTCGCGTGCTGATATTAGGCCTCTTGGCTATTGCCGGCCAGGCGATCGTGGCTCGCGACGAATTTTGCACAGTAGCGGCGTTCAACTTTCGCGCAGTCCTCGCATGCACCTTAATAGCGAGGGTGGCTACAACTTGAAACGCGGGCGCAAAGATAAAGTCCGCGCGTCGAATTCAGCTGGCCACCATATGCGCGTTGGCCCGGTATATGGCAGCGTGCGTAGGGCAATACGCTTCGGAGCGGGAAGGGAACATTTTCACGCTATGGTGTAACACTTTTTAGGTGACAGGGAAAGCATTACGTCTTAAATCTTACGTATCGCATTCTGCACGCAAGATCGATCATACACTCATTACATATAACTTATCATTAATTTAACACAACTACATGAACATAGGTAAAAAAATACCGTATTTCACTCACACAGCGGTAAAAAAATATCGGAGTTATTTACATCGCGGGCGTAATAAAAACTTGCTATATGTTACAACTTATTAACTTTAATAAGCCTATATTATGTTGCAAATTTTTTATTTGCTGCGATATTACTATAGTTGCATATTTTTAAGAGAATTAGTTATTAAAACTGCTACTGAATTATATTTTGATTAAATCTTTCAGATATCATTAAATTTTTTTTTATGTATAATCTTTTGATTAATGATTTATTATATTTTTATAAACATTTACATAAAAATTATACATATTTATAGCAAATAATTAACAGCAACATGGTGAGCAACAACAATGAAATGGAAATAATGAAGGTGTAAAACCGAATAATCACTGTAAGCTGTAAAAATTTCTGTATTTAAGTTACTTATGCCGTCACTTTTAAATGAATTCGATGAAATACATTTATATAGTTTACGTAGTTTATTACATAACATATTTAATGATTGAACAATAAATAATGCCAGAGTGCAACGACGAAATACACGAGTGGTTATAAATCCGTACCACTGTGGTCTGAATAATTTAGCAGTTTTCTTAGTGTAGTTGGCTTCGACATCCATGAGATATTCTAAAGATAAAATCACTTTACAAGGTAAGCTCAATTGTTATACATATTAATATATAGAACATAAAAAAAAAAATTTTATATGCTTTACTTATTTTTTCATTTTTTTTTTACATAACAAATTTTGGTTATTTTGTCGTGATGAAATAATTTAGTTTCAATTATAGTTTCAAAAAGTTGTGCAAAGAAGTTTATATTCAAAAGTTAAAGGTGCAAATTATTATTATTAAATAGAATAATTATTGTATTTTAAAGTATTTTTTAGAAAAGTGAATTTTTTAATTTAGATAAAAGATCGATTCAGTAGAAAAAATATACTGATTGTAAATATGTAACATGGTGAATTGCTATATTCAAAGATTATAATTTAGTAGCTGACTCTTACAGTGTAGTAAAAAGCCTTTAGCCAGAAATTCATAATGATCTATTTTAATACAACAGACCTCCTGAGGCGTGCTTTTATACCCTGGGTAAACTTAGAACTTAATAAGCTGAACCAATCTTATTAGTAATAACAACCTATCCTTATCGTCTTTAAACATGTATACTACACTTTTAAAGTTTTTCCTACTTCCTAATGATTCAACCCCTCACATTCTAAAGCACTCTAAGCCACTAGTCTGCCAGAGTGATCTGACCAGCAGTTAGCCGCTAAATCAGTTACCTCATCCACTGGATAAGAAGGCCAAGTAAAGGACCTCGTTTGTAATGTCACCGTCGGGGACAGCCTCAGCCCGGTAATCAGCTACTACTATAAGGGTGCAACAGGGGTGGTAAGCACCTAAAAGAAACAAAACCTAATAAGTGAAAGAGTCGGACAGCATTACTTCACTCAACAAAACACACACTGCTCTAGATATCTGCAGCAAATGAAAAGTACCATTACCCATCAGAGAGGATGGAAACAAGAAAGGGCTTACAGAATCTGCTTTGCTGCCAACCACGTTGCCTTGCTGTCTCCAAAGTCACCACCAGCTGATGGACACGACTAAAGGGATAACACTCACACCGTCATCGACGGTAGCCGCCAGTAACGGGGCGCACGATTTGTAATACGCGCGCATGGTAGCACCGCTGCACCGACCATATATTTACATGCAGATCCATTTTCCTTATTTTCCTTTTCCTTTTGTGATGCCAGTGTGTTTGCGCGCCGCGAGTAGTGTAGCGTACTTGAAATCGTAGTGCGCTTAAATTCGTTAGGGCGTGGAAAAAAAAATGAAAGTCAAAGCAATCGGAGACGGTAATTGTTTGTTCAGATCTTTTTTGCATTTCTTATATAATCAAGAATTTGACAAGAAAGTAAAATTAAACGTTGCAAATAAAATTGTCGAAAAAATGGAATGATTATAAAATATTCGTTAAAGAAAATAACTATTATCAAAGAATATTAAATTTAGATGATTACAACAGATTTATGTCAAGAAACGTTATTTACAGGAGTTACATTGTCAAGGTTTAAAAAATTATATAACGGGAATGTGATAGCATTTTTTGAAAATTCTAATATAAATCATACTTTTTAGCAATCCACGAATAAAAATTTTGAATTCAAATTATTGTTTAGTGGTAATCTTGATAATGGCAATTACGATATAATTAGAATGTCAAAACCTCAATATAAGATGTGACAACGTGAAAAGAAAAATGAATAGTAAAACTAAAAAAAAAAAAAAAAAAAAAAAAAAAAAAAAAAAAAAAAAAAAAAAAAAAAAAAAAAAAAAAAAAAAAAAAAAAAAAAAAAAAAAAAAAAAAAAATTAATTATAATTGTATTTAACATCTGCATAAAAATGTGGTCTTGTTCCAAAAAATGTTTATTCAGGATGTGATTCTTTGTAATATTAACTTTATTATTAGTTGAATGCCTCTACAAAAATAAAAGACATGCCGATAAGAGTAACACTTCTTATTTAAGATTATTTTTTTTCTATTTATAAATAAATGTGCAAGTTTATTGGAAAAAAAATAAAAATTCTATTACCTTATTACTTCTTTGCATTAAAAAATTTCATGAAAGTTAATTTATAAATATTCATTAAAAACAATGAGAAAGCTTTGTAACGGTAAAAATTTTTAGATCAAAGTTTTTTTTTTTTTTTTGAAGGGGAAATCCCGGAGGACCTTTCTTCGGTAGCGGTATTTCTAAGCCTATCAGTCTTTTCTTCTCATTTGTCTCTCCTTTTTTCTTTCGTTTTCATTGCCTTCCTGATAAAGGAAGCTATCCTGTCCCAACTGTCTGACGACTTAAGCATGGTCGCTATTATGTTGTCTTTCGACAATGGCATACCGACTTGTGCTGCTAGTTCATGTGTCGTGTGATCGCCGTCGTCTTTTTCTTCTCCGCATAATCGACCGTTGGTGTTGGCTCTATGCACTCTCGTAGCTAGATACACTCCAAAGCACCCATGGCCGCTGAGTCCTGGCGTGAGGTGGTATCGAGCCGTGTTCTCGGAGTACCCACTCCTTGATCTTTGATATGAGCTTATGCGTCCATCTTCCGTTCTTCAACGAATCCCATTCCTCTTGCCATCTCTTAAAAAGGGTCTTTCTTGCATTCCCCGTATGACGTTCCTCTCTTTCTCGCTTTTTCGGGTAAGTGGCCTCGTCTCTGACGGTACTTCTCCTGTTCGAACCATAATTCTTTCGTCTCAAGAGCTAGCAACCTGATCGGAGGAACCCCTGAAAGTTCGTTGGCCGCATTTCTTGACAACGTCCGCCATCCACTGATTATCCGCAAATTCATCTTGGGCTGCATTGTACCCATATGCTTATCCACTAAATATGCAGGAATGAAATCTGCACAAGTAGGTGCCCCATACAGTTGGATCGACTCGACCACTGTTGCCAGCAATTGTCTGTGTGCCGGCCACAGCTCTCCTATGTTAGGCATAAGTCGCATCAGTGATGTGCAAGCAATCGAGGCCTTGATTGCTCCTTGCTTGACACGGTGCTTGAATGACCATTTCCTGCCTAGCCACACTCCTAAGTACTTTATCTCTTGTTCGAGATTAATTACTTCTCCGTTGATCTCAAACCGGGGAGCTTCGTACTTTTCTCGACATGTTACCAAGATCGTCTCACATTTCCGCACTGTTAGCTGCAAAGATCTACTGGTCTAGTGACGCCCCGTTCGGTAGTTTCATCCTCAATAGCCCGTCATACACACAGGTTGACAGGAAAGTGCCCTTTCTCGATCTTTGCGGTACTTCCGTCGATAGATCTGTAACTATTCTGCCTTCCTCGGTTACTATTGTTAGTTTCCTATCCTTTAGATATCTGTTCATAATTTGGAGAAGGTGTTGGGGCATTTTCTTCTCGTCTACCAAGGCATGGTAAATGTACTCCTAAGTAGCAGAGTTAAACGCATTCTTGACGGCTAGCGTAATTATGGCGCAGAATCCTTCCGGGCTCGATAGTTCGTGAAGAACCTCCGAGACTCTCTCTTCTACCTTCTTCAATGCATGATCGGTTAACAGCCCCTTGAGGAAGCCTAATTGGCCTGCGGAGATTCCCTCGTTGTCATTTTCTTCGCATACCTTCTCCATTCTATTGAGAATAAGCTTCTCAAATAGTTTACCCGTTTAGTAAATCATTCCCAAAGGTCTGAATGATGAAGGATCAGTAGCCGCGGCCTGAGTACTCTTGATTATTAAGATCAATTTTTGCCTTTTCCATCTATCAGGGAAAAATTTCTTATTCTAGGCATTTGTTAAGGACGCTTATTAACATCTGGGGATTCTTTCATGCTATCATGCGCACCATTTTGTTCGGAATCCCGTCTAGTCCCGGAGTATGGTAGGTTGGCAGCCTGCGTGGCATCGACACATCACATGCATTTGCTATAGTCTTCATAAGTGCTTCTGCTGCTTCCTCTTCAGTAGCAGAACCTTCCAAGTTATCTGCACTTATTCGCTGTAGGAATTGGTCACGGTTCATTTTTTGGAGGGAGCATCCGCTTTTTGTTCTGTACTTTCTTCATTGGTTCTGCTTCCCTAGGAGTTTCGACGATATATCGGTGATCACTGAGCGACTCTGCGTCTAACACTTCCCAGGATGAGATGTTTTTTTGTGATTTCCGGAGATACAAAAGTCAGGTCCAAGATGGATATGCAAATGTCAGGTCCAAAACCGATGTAGCAATTCCCATCTCGTAAATGGGCACGACAGGTTGGTTTGCCACTACGGGATTATAACATGCCATCAATTCTTCAAGTAGGTCGCCTCTTGGGTCCTGGGGCCCTCCTGTCCATGCCCTTGCTTTGCCATTGAAGTCATCCACCAAGATAAGTGGACCCTTCCACTTTTGGACGTGTCCCTCTAGCGCAGCCAGGTCTAGCTCTACTAGCGCGTCCGCAACGTTCGGAGAGAAGTAGCAGCTGAATATTGTCAGCTGTCCTAAAGCCACGCCTACGTAGCCATTGCCAGATATCACTTTACTAGCCCTGTAGTGTTCGTCCTTGCAGACGTATATTGCCGCATCGCCTCTCTTGTCCTTAAATCACATCGCGCCCTAGAGATCTCGGTTTTGCTCCAAGATAACGAGTACACAAACGTCTCTTTCCCTCGCGGTCTGTATGGCAAGGTGCTGTGCTACCTGAGACCGGTTGAGATTGATCTGCAGCATGTTCACGCTAGGAAAGTTAGCCATTTGCGTTTTGGCGGTAGTCAAGCTTCTCCCTAGTTATCCGAAGAGCTGCGCATGGTCACATCCCCCGTTCTGTGGCCGTAGGGTTTTCCAGTAGCTTCGCAAGCGAGACACTTATATAGCTGGCCGCACCCTGCAGCCAAGTGTCCTGGCCCTCCGCATCTGTAACAGCTCCTCCAGGATATCCTTGGAACACTCTGCGGCGACGTGTCCGAATTCCAGACACTTAAAACATCTAATGACTAGCTTCTTTTCTCGTGCTATTGTATTAACCCAGCCGACTCTTACTTAGCTTTAGGACCTTTGCAGTCGCTATAGCTCTTGGAGCCACTACGAGTGCCGCTTTGATCCCTCTTGATCCCGCGCGGAGAGTTTTCATCAGGGTTAACCAGATGGCGATCTACTATCCTTTTCACTCACGTGCAAGTGACGTCACATTCTTTGAGAGTAAGTGAGACAAAAAGTCGCCACCTGGCAACCCTGGTTTTCATTTCGACTTGATCTAGAATCGCCTCTAGTGGGGCAGCGATGAAAGCTTCTGTGGTCGTTTCGTCCAGGTCTTTTAGCTCTGTGGTGACCGTTGGAACCAGCGGCCTTACGAGTAATTCGTCTCCTACTGCTTCTCGAATATCTCTGCTCACCTCCTCTAGTTTTGAATCCTTCCGTTCTATGAGCGGGTTTCTGTCCTTTTTCTTGCGGATCTTGCTCACCTTGGATACGACTTCTTCCAGGCTCATCTTAGTCTCTAGCTCCTTTAGCATGTCGGCGTAGGTCATCTTATTGTCCCCGCTCGCTTTTATGAGTACCGCTTCTGCCTTTGGCCTCGGAAGTTTCTTCCTCGTTTTTTTTCCAGGTGCCGTCTTGCCTCTCGTTGGGACAGGATTTTTGTTCTTAGCTTTTTTCTTTCCTCTTCTCCTTTCTGACTATCTCCCAGTCAGTTTCGGTCTGGTCTGGGATATAAATGTAGAAGCAGAATTAAGTCGTTCTTTCCGGATGATGACCCTTCTGTTCTCGTCACCGCTCAGTTTCCTGGTCCATCCTATTGAGACGTCCGGTGGGATACTTGCCCCTCTCTTCTTTGAGGCGTTCACTTCTGCTCCCTCTGCTGGTTTCATCATCTTTGCCAACTCTCTTTGGAAGGCCGCTTTAGCCTTTTTATTTTTTTCCCTACTTTTCATTATCCGTCTCAGGTGTGACAGCTATGTGGTTGTTTTTCACCGTACCGTGCATATTCCTGAATTTCTTCACAACTGCTTCTATAGAAATTATCCTCTGTTCCAAGACGTCCACAGATTGTTGCTCCAACCTACCGCTCGCTGATATTTGGTCCCAAAGTCTCCACAGAGATGGTCTTACTTGTATCGTGCTTGCCTGGCCGACGTCTTGATTTTCACTTGTCTTCTGAGATGCTGTGGGGACCAAGTGATCCATCCCTATTGCACAAGCCTGAGCCACATTGTGCTTCTGCCCCCCCCCCCCAAATCCGTGCGGTATGCACCAACCGCCGAGGCTTTAACCTGATTTTCCTCATTAGAGAGGTTATCCGCTTGGGGTACTGTGTGTTTTCTTGTACATCTACCATTATTGCTTTATTATTCGGAGTGCCTCCCCCTAGCTAATTTTGGTCCGGTATTTTATTTCCCCGGCACCCTTTATATCAGAAAAGCTTTTCCCTACCCGCCACGTGGGGAGGTGCCTGATGCGAGGCTAGAAACTCAACACAGCATGTATGTATGTATGTACGAAACTAAATTTTGGCCCTGTCATAACTTTTGAACGAATTGACGGAATTAGCTGAACTTTGGCATGTATCTCAGGTATGTCAAATAACTCACATTGAGGTCTTATTTTTAAAAAAATAACGATTTTCCTAAAATTTTTTTTTCTTTTAAAAATAATTCTTTTTTTAATTTGTTCGAAATATATGCAAAATGGAGACCGATATTCTTAAAGTACTTTTGATTTCTTTCTAAATTATGTATTTTGAAACTACTCACGAGTTATTATTTTTTATTTTAAAATGCGGATTTGTAATATTAGTTACTTTTTAGAAAAATTAACTAATTTTATAAACTATAAATGACTTTTTTGGCATTACTTTTTAAATGGAGACGAATATTTTGCTGCGTGTGCGTGTGCGCGCACGCGCGCGCGCGCGCGTGTGTGTGTGTGTCTAAATAGATAGCAAATCATAGTGTGACGGTAGCTCCGTCCCCTGCCGGACGCTCAGTAGTTTACCAAGATTTAATTGTGAGGGATATAAGATTAGTAGACACTGATTTAGCAAAAGTAAGAAAAAACGCTGTAGCACGAGCCACGACAACAAGCAGCGACAAAGAGAGAGAGGGAGAGAGAGAGAGAAGAAGGGCCAAGAGGGAGTCCCGGCGCCGCGCGGAGCAGCGCGCGAAGAAACGTATAACAGTCGGAACAGTGAGACAGTTTAGCCTCGTCGCGACGCTTACCAGCGTCGGCCAGCTGCCCGCAAAAGGGCCAGAAAGATAGAGAGAGCCCGGCAGTCAGCCAGCCAGCCAGTCAGCTCAGCGACGCCGCTTCGGGCCTACCGCCCAGAGCAGGGGAGGAGGTAGGAGGTCGGCATCGCCTTCGGCGTGTGGGGCGCGACGGCCATGGGAAGCGGCGACGATAGCTGGCAGGAGGCCGGATATTTTGTCGACAGGCAGCAGCGGCCAGTGACGTCCTCAGCGCACGAGGCGCGACGGCATCAGCGCGGCGCAGATAAGAGGAAACAACGGCGCGAACAAGGGGCGTGTAGGCAAGTATTTTCTCTGTGGGCATACGGCCCGGTTTCGCGATTATGTGACAAGCGCGCCTGGACTCTTAGGATTCCGCGTGGCTCGTGTGAGTAGAGAGATAGATAGATAGATAGATAGATAACCTTTATTTACCAGATTGGCAAAAGTACATAGTCGAGTAACAAATATAATGTAATATAATAAAAATTTA